>RXID01015191.1:0-52913 GCA_005019695.1 Trichopus zeylanicus subsp. travancoricus
CACTGCTACTGCTACTACTACTGCTGCTGCTACAGCTATGTCTGCTATTACTCCAACCACAGCTACTATTACTACTGCTGCTACAATGACTCCTACTTCTACTATTATTGCTACTAGTACAACTACTGCTACTACTAATATTACTGCTGCTGCTGCTGCTGCTGCTGTTGCTGCTGTTGCTACAACTAATGTGGCTACTATTACTGCTAGTTCTGCTCCTGCTACTACTGCTGCTGCTACTTCTACTACTACTACTACTACTACTGTTATTGCTAATACTGCTACTACAAATGTTAGTACTACTACTACTACCACTACTACAAATAGTACTATTACTGCTACTGCTACTACTACTACTTCAACTACTACTACTTCTACTACTACTACTACTACTACGACGACTACTATTACTACTACCACTACTAGTACTACTACGACTACAACTAGTACTACTACTACTGCTTCTGCTACTCCAACTACTAGTTCTACTACTACTACTACTAAGACTATTACTACTACTACTGCTACTACTAGCACTGCTACTGCTACTAGTAGTACAACTACTATGCTTCTACTGCTATTACAATGACTGATAGTCTTGCTACTACTACTGCAACTACTTCTACTATTACTAATATTACAACAACAACAACAACAACTACTACTACTACTACTACTTCTGCAACTATGACTATTACTACCACTACTACTACTCCTACAACCACTACTAGTATGGCTGCTACTTCCGCTACTGCTAGTCCTACGACTACTAGTGCTACGCATACTACTACTACCACTAAGACTTCTACTACCGCTACTGCTACTCCAACAAGAACTACTACTACTACTATTAATACTACTCCTACAACTACTACTCATACTACTACTCCTAGTACTATTCGTTCTCCTACACGTATTCCTACTACTACTCCCACTACTACTACTACTACTACTACTACTACTACTGCATCTACTACTACTACGACTACAACTACTACTACTTCTACGACTACTACTACTGCTACTAGTAGTACTGCTACCACTTCTACTCCAGCTATTGCTACTACTACTGCTGCTACTACAACTACAGCTATTGCTGCTATTGCTATTGCGACTATTCCTACAGATGCTATTACTACTACTACTACTATTCCTACTACTATTACTGCTATTACTACTACTAGTAGTACTGCTACTACTACTACCACTACTACTACTGCTGCTTCCACTAATACAACTACTACGATTACAACTATTACTACTACTGCGACTTTTTCTACAACTGTTGCCACTACTGCTACTACTCGTCGTCTTACAGCAACTACTACTACAAATACTACTTCAACTAGTACTACTACAGCGGTTGATGCTGTTGCTGCTACTTCTACTACAACTTCTGCTACTACTACTACTACTACCACTACTACTACTACTGCTGCTGCTGCTACTACTACTACTACTCCTGCTCCTACTCCTACTACTGTTACTACAACCACTGCTACTTCTACTACTACTGCTATTACTACTTCTGCAACTACTAATATTAATACTACTACTAGTACTCCTAGTGCTCCTACTATAACTACTACTAGTACAACAACAACTACTACAATTTCTTCAACTACTACTATTACGACGACTACTACAACCGCTACTACTGCTGCTAGTACTACTACTACTAATGCTGCTACTGGTAATACTACTTTATATGCTACGGGTTTTGATTTAGGGTTAGGGTGTTGCAGACGGTGAGCGGAGCGATCAGGTGTGTGGCCAGTGTCGGCGTAGACGCAAGTGATCTCACAAGGGGAGATAGCGTGGCAACGGTAAGCAAAGTGAGTGAGCATGAGGCTGGTGATGGCGTAGGCGCAAGCAAGCTCACGCTGTTCTGGCAAGCAAACCAAGCAGGTGGAATACTTGCGATGGCATGGGTGCAAGCGAGCATGCATGGTGACATTGAGCAGAGTGAGCAGGCACAAGGATGCTGACTATGCGGGCGCGAGTGAGCTCATTAGCTTGGGCCTGAGACCTCGCTAGCGTCGCACTTGCTCAGGAGCCTCGCCGATATCGTACGTGCACCCTTGTGCCGGCCTCTAGTGCCGGTGCACTTACGAGAGCCAGAGGCGGGCACAAGGGCGCACGCTCGATGCCGGCAAGGGTGCGAGCTCATGCTTGCCGGTGTGAGGGTGCGTGTGCAGGGTTGAGAGGGCACGGTTTCGAGCATTGGTGGGCGTGTGGGTCCGAGCGTGAGTGCGAGATCACCGGCGAGGGTGTGGCTGAGGTGCAGGTGCCCCTGCTCGCCCTTGCCGGCCTCACGTCCCTACTCTAGTGCTCCCACCCTTGCTGGCTTGGGCCCGGTGCCTGCGAGCTCGTGCTAGCCTCTTGTCCCTACTGCAGAGCGCGAGGGCGACCATTGTTGCTAGCCTAGCACCCACGCCCTCGTCGGCCTGGCCCCCATGCCTACGTGCTCGCACCGGCCACTGGCGTGTGTGCCATTTCTCGCGCCCGAGCCCTCGCTGGTCTCACGCCTACACTCAAGCTAGAGCCCATGCCTTCACCGGCCTTATGCCCGCGCCCATGCTTGTGGCCTCGTGCTAGCCGGACTATGGCACCCGCAGCTCATGCCTTGCGCCCATGCCTCTCCTCGTGCTAGCACCCTCACCTAAGCCCTACCCGGCCTCGTGGTAGTGCCCGCGCCCAAGTCGGCGTGCCGGCCTCACGCCCATGCCCTTGCTCATGCACACCCCATTGCTCGCGCCCTCGCCTCATGCCTCGCACTCGTGCCTCGTGCGTCGTGCCCTCACCTGTGCCTGAGCGTGCCTTGCCCATGCCCTTGCCGTCCGTGCGCCTGGGCCTGCACCCTGGTCAGGGCCATGCCTTGCTGGCCATACAATAGTGCCTGCACACTCGCCTAGGTGCCGAAACCAAAAATAATACCAATGTTTAAAACTATGATTACTACTGCCACAACGACTACTACTATTATGGACAATACTAC
Source organism: Trichopus zeylanicus subsp. travancoricus (assembly GCA_005019695.1). Lineage (NCBI taxonomy): Eukaryota > Viridiplantae > Streptophyta > Magnoliopsida > Dioscoreales > Dioscoreaceae > Trichopus > Trichopus zeylanicus. The sequence continues at coordinate 2,999 of RXID01015191.1, forward strand.
TAGTACTACTGCTACTACTACTACTACTAAAATAGCTACCGCTACTACTAGTACTAATACCACTACCACTACTTCTATTACAGCTACTAATACTACTACTACTATTGCTTCTACAACTACTACTACTACTATGACTATGGCTACAACTACTAATACCACTATTTCTACTACCACTGCTACTACTACTACTACTACTATTGCCTCTAATAATACTAATATTGCCACTACAACTACACTACAACAACAACTATTACGACTAGTATTACTTCTACTCCTACAACAACAACAACAACTACTACTATTACTACTACTACTACTACTACTACAACTACTACAAATACGACTACTACTTCAACTACTACTACCACAATAACTACTACTACGTCCACTACTACTCCTACTACTTACAACTAGTCCTACTGCTACTACAACTAGTACTCCTAATACTAGTGCTACTACTTCTACAACTACTACAACCATTACTACTACTACTACTCCACCTACTACTACAACTATTACTACTACTACAATTACAACTACTATTACTACTTCTACTGCTACAATACAACAACAACAACTACTACTACTACTCCTACTCCAACTCCTGCTCTTGCTCCTGCTCCGATCCCTATTGCCAGTTCTGATACTCCTCCTCCTCCTACTACTACTACTTGTGCTACTACTACAACTTCTACTGCTTCTACTACTACTACTACTACTACTACTACTTCTACTAATATTACTACTACTCCTACTACTACTACTTCAACAACTACAACTACAACTTCTACGACTATTGTTAGTGCTATGAGTGCTACTACTGCTACAGCAACTACTTCTACTACTACAACTATTGCTACTAATACTGCTGCTACAACTATTGCTGTTGTTGCTTATACTATAGCTGCAACTCCTAGACCTACCACTACTGCTATTACTACAGCCACTACTACTACTACTGCTACAACTACTTCTACTCCCACTCCTACTCCTATTACCACTCTTTCAACTATGACTACTACTACTAGCACAACTTCTACTACTACTAATACTACTACTACTACTACTACTACTACTACTACTACTACTACTACTACTACTACTACTACTATTAGTACTACTATTAGTACTACTACAACAAAAATTACTACTAATGCTACTAGTACTACTATAACTACTACTACTACTATTGTTCCTACTAATACGACTTCTAGTACTACTACTAGTACTTCTACTGCTGCTACTACTACTATTACTATTACTATTACTATTACTACTACTACTACTACTACTACTACTACTACTACTACTACTACTACAACTACTACTACTTCCACTACTCATACTATTTCCACTACCCCTACTCCTTCCACTACTACTACTCCTACAAATACTATTACTAATACTGCTATTGGTACTACTACAAATACTACTACTACTACTACATCGTCTGCTGCTACTACTACTTCTAATACAACTACTCCTGCTACTACTACCACAATGACTACTATTACTTCTGATACTGCTACTATTACTACTTCTACTACATCTACGACTACTACAACTGCTACCTCTACAACTACCGCTTCCTCAACTACTACCACTACTGCTGCTGCTACAACTACTACTACTGCTTCAACTACTGCTACTCCTGCTACTACTACTACCACTATGACGACTACTACCACTACTACTACTACAACAATGACTACTTCAACGGCTACTACTACTACTACTACTACTACTACTACTACTACTACTACTACTACTACAACAACAACAACAAGAACAATAACAACTACTACTACTACTACCTCAACCACTACTACACGACTACTACGACTACTACTATTATTAATACTACTATTACTACTGCTACAACTACTTCTACTACTACCCCTACTTCTCCCTCTACTACTACTGCAACTACTACTACTACTACGTCTACTACTACTACAACTACTGTTGCTGATGTTGCTACTCCTGCTGCTAATCCTGCTACTACTGCTGCTCCTGTTGCTACTGCTACTGCTGCTACTACTACTACTACTACTACTTTTCCTACTACTTCTACTACAGCTACTGCTATTACTGCTACCATACTGCTACTGCTTCTACTACTGCTACTACTGCTGCTGCTGCTGCTGCTGCTTATGCTACAGCTACTATTACTACTGCTCCTACTTCCACTACTACTACTTTTAGTACTACTACTTCTACTATTACTACTACTACAACAACTACTACTACTACTGCTACAAATGTTACTAAAGTTACTACTACTACTACTCCTACTGCTCCAACTATCGCGACTACTACTACTACTGCTGCTACTACTACTGCTACCACTACTGCTACTGCTACTGCTACTACTGCTAATACTTCCACTACTACTGCTATTATGACTACTTCTACTACTACTACGCCTACTTCAACTTCAACTACTACTTCTGTTACTATTGCTACTACTACTGCTCCTATTACTACCATAACTACTACTGTGGCTACTACTACTACTACTACTACTACTACAACAACTACTATGGCTACTATAGCTTTAACTACTACTCCTTCTAATCATACTTTTGCTGCTTCAACTACTACTACTACTGCTACCATAACTACTACTGCTGCTACGACTGCTGCTACAACTACAACTACTACTCATACTGCTGCTGCTTCAACTACTGCAACTACTTCTACTACTGCAGCTACTACTACTACTAATACTACTACTACGATTGCTACTACTAGTACTACCGCTACTACCACTTCTTCTCCTACTACTACTACTGCTCTGTTACTGCCACTACAACTACTATTATTACTACTACTACTACTACTGCTACAAGGACTACAGCTACTGCACTTCTAATATTGCTACAGCTACTGCTAACACTACTATGATTGCTACTAATACTATGACAACAACTACTATTGTTATTACTACTACTACTAGTGCAACAACTGCTACTACTGCTACTATTAATTCTGCAGCTACAACAACTACTACTACCGTACTACTACCGCTACTTCTACTTCTACTATTGCTACTACTACTACTACTGCTACTACTGCTACTATTGCTGCTAGAGTTACTACTACTACGACTACTTCTACTACAACAACAACTACACCTACAACTACTGCTATAGCTGCAATAACTGCTACTACTAGTACTGTTGCTACTGCTGCGGCTACTAGTATTATTACAACTCCTCTTAAGTCTACAACTTCTGTTATTACTGCTACTACTGCTACTACATTGGTTGCCACACATACTTCTACTACTACTACTACTCCTACTACTACTATTACACCGTTACATCTTCGCTACTACCACTACTACAACAACAACGACAACTACTACTACTACTACTGGTACTACTACGTCTACAACTACTACTTCTACTACTACTACTACGATAACTACTACTACTACTACTACTGTTGTTGCTACTACTTATACTACTACTACTCCTGCTACTACTGCTGCTTCTTCTACTACTACTATTACTGTTACTGCTACTATTGTTGCTGCTACTACTACCACTAGAACTACTAGTACTGTTACAGCTACAACTACTGCTACTACTGCTACTGCTACTGTGGCTATTAACACTACTACCGATACTGCTGCTACAACTACTATAACTACTCCTACTACTACTACTACTACTACTACTCCTCGTTTTGCTTATGCTACTAAAATATCTACTAGTACTACTACTTCTCCTACAACTTCTAGTACTACTAGTACTACTACTGCAACTGCACTGGTTCTACTTCCATTGCTACTTCTACTACTACTACTACTGCTACAACAACCTCTGCTACTACTAACGGCACTACTGCTGCTACTTCCAGTACAACTAGTATTAGTACCAGAGCTTTTGATACTACTTCTATTGCTGCTACTGCTACTACTACTGTAGATAGAACAACTACAACTACTATTACGACTACTAATACTATTTCTTCTACTACTGCTACTACTACTCCTAATTTTGCTACAACTGCTCCAACTACTACTACAACTATGACTACTACTACTACAATTACAACTACAACAACTACTACTACTAATATAAATTTTTGCACAATCGCAACACTACTACTTCTCGTACTACTATGACTGCTGCTACTACTACTCCTAGTACAGCTACTACTATAGCTACTACTACTGCTACTACTACTACGATAGCTACAACAACTACTACAACAACTACGGCTACTACTGCAACTACTACTACTACGACTACTACTACTACTACTACTACTACTACTACTACTACTACTACTACTACTACTACTAAAACTACAACTACTACTGCTACTACTTCTACTCCTACTACAATAACAACTACTACTGCTACAACTGCTACTCCTACTACTATTATTTCTCTTACTACTACTCCTACTCCTTCTGCTCTTTCTACTCCTCCTCCTCCTCCTCCTACTACTACATAAACTACTACTCCTACTACTACTGCTACTATTACAAAAAATATTACTACTTACTACTACAACTACTGCTATTTCTATTACTACTACTAGTAGTAGTAGTAGTAGTACTACTACTACTACTATTAAGTCTACAATAATAACAACTAATGTCGCTAGTACTGCTACCACTACTACTAATGCAACTAGCACTCCAGCTACTACTATTCCGACCAATAAAGCTATTACGGTTGTCGCTATTACTACTACCACTACTGCTACTAGTACTATTACTACTACTACTACTGCTACTTCTATAATTACTTCTACTACTACTACTACTTCGGTTGCCATGCGTACTGCTACTCCTATTACTACTACTACTTCTACTACTACTACTACTACTACTACGCTACTAGTACTACTACTACTACTACTACTACTACTACTACTACTAATACAACTTCTACTAGTACTACTTCTACCTCTACTACTGCTACTACAGCGCTACAGCTTCACTACTACCACTACTACTACTACTACTACTACTACTATTGTTGTTGCTACTACTTATAATACTACTACTTTTTGCTACTACTACTACTACTACTACAACTACTATTACTGTTACTCCTACTATTGTTCCTGCTACCATTACTACTAGTACTACTGGTACTGCCACAGCTACTACTACTACTACTACTGCTACTGCGGCTATAACAACTATAACTAATCCTACTACTACTACTAGTGCTACTACTACTAGTACTACTACTCCTACTGCTTCTGCTACTACAATTACTACTACTACTACTACTTCTCCTACTACTTCTACTATTGCTAGTACTATTACTGCAACTACACTGGTACTACTTCCACTACCACTTCTACTACTACTACTACTACAACTGCCTCTACTACTACTAATGGTACTACTCTAACTACTTCCACTACAACTACTATTGGTACTGGAGCTTTTGCCACTACTTCTACTGCTGCTACTGCTACTACTGCTGCAGATACAACAACTACGACTACTAACATTATTTATGCTACTACTGCTACTACTTCTCCTAATTATGCTACTATTGCTACAACTACAACTACAAATTTGACTACTTCTACTACAATTACGAGTACTACAACAACTACTTCTACTATAATGTTTTGCACAATAAAACCATAACTACTTCTCGTACTACAATGACCGCTGCTACTACAACTGCTAGAACAACTACTACTATTGCTACTACTACTATGATAGCTACAACAACTACTACTACAACTACTGCTACTAATAGAACAACTACTGCTACGACTACTGCAACTGCTACTACTTCTACTACTACTACTAAAACTACAACTATTACTGCTACTACTTCTACTCCTTCTACAATAACAACTACTGCTTCTACAACTACTACTCCTACTACTATTACTTCTCTTAATAGTACTCTTGCTGCTGCTACTATTACTTCTTTTCTATTTCTACTCCTCCTCTTCCTCCTACTACTACTTCAAAAACTACTACTCCTACGACTACTACTTCTATTACAAGTAATATTACTACTACTGTTGCTACTACAACTACTACTGCTGCTACTTCAACAACTACTACTACGCCTATTACTACTACTACTACTACTACTACTACTATTACTTCTACAATAATAACAACTATGACTGCTAGTAGTGCTACTACTACCACAAAAGCAACTTGTGCACCAACTACATCTATTCCTACCACTAAAGCTATTACTGTTGTCGCTATTACTACTATTGCTACTACTACTACTACTACTGCCACTAGTACTATTACTACACCTCCTACTACTACTACTTCTATTATTACTTCTACTACTACTACTACTTCGGTTGCCACACGTAGTGCTACTCCTACGGCTACTTCTTCTTCTTCTTCTTCTTCTTCTTCTTCTTCTTCTACTACTACTACTACTACTACCACCACCACCACCACCACCACCACCAATACTACTACTACAACTACTACTACTACAACAACTACTACTACTAGTACTACTACGACTACTACTACCACCAATACTACTACTACTACTGCTGCTGCTACTGCTGCTGCTGCTACTACTACAACTACTATTACTCCTCCTCCTCCTCCTCCTCCTCCACCTCCTCCTCCTGCTATTACTAATACTACTACAACTACTTCTACTACTACTACTACTTCTACTTCTACTACTGCTACTTCTACTTCTACTACTACATCAGCTATAGCTTTGCCACTACCACCACTACTACAACAACTACTACTACTACAACTAAGACTACTACTTCTACTACTACTACTACACCGCTATAGCTTCGCTGCTACCAGTACTACTACTACTACTACTACTACTACTACTATTGTTGTTGCTGCTACTTATACTACTACTAGTTTTACTACAACTACTACTGCTACTACAACTACTATTATTGCTACTGCTACTATTCTTGCTGCTACTACTACTAGTACTACTGGTACTGCCACAACTACTACTACTACTACTGTTGCTACTGCTACTTCGGCTACAAATACAGTAACTAATCCTACTACTACAACTAGTGCTACTAATACTAGTACTAGTACTACTTCTTCTGCTACTACAATAACTACTACTACTACTTTTCCTACTACTTCTACTACAACTAGTACTACTACTGCAACTACACTGGTACTACTTCCACTACTACTTTTACTACTACTCCTGCTACAACGTCCTCTGCTACTACTTCCACTACAACTAATATTAGTACTGGAGCTTTTGCCACTACTTCTAATACTGTTGCTACTACTACTATTGCAGATACAACAATTATGACTACTACTATGACTACTAATACTATTTCTGCTACTATGGCTACTACTACTCTTAATTATGCTACTACTGCTGCAACTACTACAACAACTACGACTACAACTACTACAATTACAACAACTACTACTACAAATTTTCCCACAATAACAACTACTACTACTTCTCATGCTACTATGACTACTGCTGCTACTACTCCTAGTACAACTACTACTATTGCTACTACAACAACTGCACTACACTACTGGTACGATAGCTACAACAACTACAACTACTACGATTACGACAACTGCAACAACTACTACTATAGCTGCTGCTGCTGCTATACTACAACAATTACTACTATTACTCAAACTACAACTATTACTGCAACTACTTTTACTCCTACTACACTAACAACTATTACTACTACAACTGCTACTCCTACTACTATTACTTCTCTTACTACTACTCTTGCTGTTACTGCTGCTGCTACTACTCCTTTTGCTTTTTCTACACCTACTCCTACTACTACTACTACAACAACATAAACAACTATTCCTACAACTACTACTACTATTGCAACTAATATTACTACTACTACTACAACTCCTATTACACGTACTACTACTACTACTACTACTACTATTACTTCTGCAATAATAAAAACTACTATTGCTAGTACAGTTTCTACTACTACTAATGCAACTAGTGCTCCAACTACTACTATTCCTACCACTAAAGCTTTTACTGTTGTCGCTATTACTACTACTCCTACTACTACCACTACTTTGGTTGCCACGCATACTACTACTCCTATTCCTACTGCTACTTCTACTACTATTACAACTACTACTACTACTACTACTAATTCCACTACTACAACTTCTACTATCACTACTACTACTGCTTCTACTACTAGTACTACACCACTATAGCTTCGCTACAACCACTACTACTACTTCTACTACTACTACGACTACTAATGGTACTACTACGACTACTACTACTGTCATTACTACTACTACTGTTGTTGCTACTACTACTACGATAACTACTATTGCTACTACTACTTTTATTGCCGCTACTTATACTACTAGTACTTTTGCTACTACTACTACTGCTACTACTACTAGTACAACTGGTACTGCTAAATCTACTACTACTACTGCTACTGCTTTTGCTACTGACGCAATTAATACTACTACTGCTACTGCTGCTACAAATACTATAACAACTCCTACTACTACTACTTTTACTACTACAACTACTCCTGTTGCTTTTGCTGCTATAACTATTACTACTACTACTACTACTTCTCCTACTACTCCTACTACTACTTGCACTACTATCGCAACTACACTGCTACTACTTCCACTACTACATCTGCTACAACTACTTTTGCTACTACTAATGGTACAACTGCTACAACTTCCACAACAACTACTATTAGTACTAGAGCTTTTGCTACAACTTCTACTGCTACTACTACTACAACAACAACAACAACAACAACAACAACTAATTCTGCTACTATTTTTATAACTACTATTACAATTACAACTACTACAACAACAACAACTACTACTACTTTTCCCAAAATAACTACTACTACTACTTCTTGTACTACTACGACAGCTAGTACTACTACTTTTGGTAATACTACTTCTGTTGCTACTACTACTACTGGTACTGCTACTACGATAGCTACAACTACTTCTACTACAACTATGTCTATTAGTACTGCTATTGCTACTACTATTGTAGCTATTACTACTACAACAACAACTACTACTGCAACTACTACTTCAATAACTACTACAACAACTACTACTACCTAAACTACTAATACTTCAACTCGTCTTGCTGCTACTGCTACTACTGCTAGAACTTCTATAACTATTACTGCTACTACTGCTAGAACTTCTATAACTACTACTACTACTACAACAACTACTACTACTACTACTCCTGCCACTACTACTGCAACTACTACTACTACAGTCACTACTACCACTAATCGAACTACTACTACAACTACTAATACTACTACTACTTGTATTGCTACTATACTACTGCTAAAAGGACTACAACTACCGCAACTACTACTGCTACTACTACTGCTACTGTTACCACTACTATGACTCCTACTACTACTACTACAACTACTATAATTATTAGTACTACAATAGCTATTACTGATTCTGCTACTACAATAGCTACTACTACTACTAATGCTATTGCTACTACTACTACGACTACTACTGCTATTGTTGTTGTTGCTATGGCTACTACTACTATTACAACTTCTAGTACTACTACAACTATATCTACAACAACAACTACTACTGCTACTATTGCTGTTGCTTCTACTCCTACTACAATGACTATTACTAGTACTACAACACTACTAGTTCTACCGCGATTACCGCTACAACAAGTGCTACTGCACCTACAGGTGCTACGACTACTACTACTACTATTGCTACAACTACTGTGATATTCCTAGAACAACTACTGCTGTTGCTGCTGCTGCTACTACAACTGCTGCTCCTACAACAACAACTACTACTACGATAATAACTGCAACAACTAATACTACAGCTGCTCCTACAACAATAACTACTACTACTCCTACAACTACTTCTACGACTACTACTACGACTACTAATACAATTTCTGCTAATACTGCCACTACTACACCTAATTATGCTACTACAGCTACAACTACTACTACAACTATAACTACTACTACAATTACAACTACTACTACAACTACTACTACTATAACTTTTTGCATAATAACAACTACTACTACTTCTCATACTACTATGACTGTTGCTACAACTATAGTTACTACTACTACTGTGACTACTACTACGATAGCTACAACAACTATTACTACAACTACTGCTACTACTAAAACTACAACTACTATGAGTACTACAACTGCTACTACTCTTCCTACTACTACTACTACTACTAAAACTACAACTATTACTGCTACAACAACTACTACTACTACAATAATAACAACTACTACTACAACTGCTACTCCTACAACTATTACATCTCTTACGACTACTCTTATTGCTGCTACTACAACTACTCCTTCTGCTATTTCTACTCCTCCTCCTCCTACTATTACTACTACATAAACTACTACTCCTCCTACTACTACTACTATTACAACAAATATTACTACTACTGCTACTAGTACAACTACTACCACTACTACTACAACAACCGCTACTATTCCTATTACTACTACTACTAGTAGTAGCACAACTACTACTACAACTATTAATTCTATAATAATAACTACTACTGTAGCTAGTACTGCTACTATAACTACTAATGCAACTAGCGCTCCAACTACTACTATTCCGACCAGTAAAGCTATTTCTGTTGTGGCTATTACTACTACTGCTACTAATACTATTACTCCTCCTCCTACCACTACTTGTATTATTACTTCTACCACTACTACTACTTCGGTTGCCACGTGTACTACTACTCCTACTACTACTACTTCTATTACCACCACTACTACTACTACTACAACTACTACTACTACTACTACGACTACTACTATTACTAATGCTACAACTACTACTTCTAATACTAATTCTACTACTTCTACTAGTACTACTTCTACTTATACTACTATTACTACAACACTACAGCTTTGCTACTACCACTACTACTACTACTACAACAACAACAACTAAGACTACTACCTCAACTACTACTACTACACCGCTATAGCTTCGCTGCTACCACTACTACTACTAGTACTACTACTATTGTTGTTGCTACTACTTATACTTCTATTACGACTCCACCAACTACTATTACTGTTACTACTACTATTGTTGCTACTACTACTACTACTAGTACTACTGGTACTCCCACAGCTACTTCTACTACTTCTACTGCAACTGCTACTGCAGCTATAACTACTATAACTGATCCTACTATTACGACTAGTGCTACTACTACTAGTACTGCTACTACTCTTGCTACTTCGGCTACTACAATAGCTACTACTACTACTTCTCCTACTACTTCTACTACTTCTAGTACTACTGGTACACCCACAGCTACTTCTACTACTTCTACTACAACTGCTACTGCGGCTATAACTACTATAACTAATCCTACTATTACTACTAGTGCTACTACTACTAGTACTGCTACTACTCTTGCAGCTACTACTACTACAATAACTACTACTACTACTTCTCCTACTACTTCTACTATTGCTAGTACTACTACTGCTACTACACTGGTGCTACTTCCACTACTACTTCTACTACTACTACTACTACAACTTCCACTGCTACTACTAATGGTACTACTGCTACTACTTCAACTACAACTACTATTAGTACTGGAGCTTTTGCTACTGCTTCTACTGTTGCTACTGCTACTACTATTACAGATACAACAACTACGACTACTAATATGACTACTAATACTATTTCTGCTACTACTGCTACTACTACTCCTAATTATGCTACTACTTCTACAACTACTACTACAACTATGACTATTACTACTACAATTTCAACTACTACAACAACTGATACTACTATAATGTTTTGCACAATAAAACTACTACTACCTCTCGTACTACTATGACTTCTACTACTACTACTCCTAGTACAACTACTACTATTGCTACTACTACTACTGCTACTAATACCAAGATAGCTACAACAATTACTACTACAACTACTACTACTACGACTACTACAACTGCTGCTGCTACTATGACTAGTACAACTGCTGCTACTACTACTACTACTACTAGTACTAAAACTATAACTATTATTGCTACTACTTCTACACCTACTACAATAACAACTACTGCTGCCACAACTACTACTCCTACTTCTATTACTTCTCTTACTACTACTCTTGTGCTACTACCACTACTACTACTTCTGCTATTTCTACTCCTCCTCGTCCTCCTCCTCCTCCTACTACAACATAAACTACTACTCCTACTACTACTACTACTATTACAACTAATATTACTACAACTGTTACTACTACAACAACTACTACTACTCCTACTACTACTACTACTTCCACTACTACTACTACTACTATTGCTTCTACAATAACAATTACTACTGCTGTTGGTACTGCTACTACTACTACTAATGCTACTAGTGCACCAACTGCCACTATTCGTACCACTGAAGCTATTACTGTTGTTGTGATTACTATTACTACTACTACTGTTGCTGCTAGTAGTGCTATTACTACTCCTCTTACTACTACTACTTTTATTATTACTTCTTCTTCTACTACTACTTCGGTCGCCACACATACTGCTACTCCTACTACTGCTACTACTACTACTACAACAACAACAACTACTACTACTACTACTATTACTAATACTACTTCTATTGCTACTTCTACTACTTCTACTAGTACTACTTCTACTTCTACTACTACCACTAGAGCACTACAGCTTTGCTACTACCACTACTACTACTACTACAACAACAACAACTAAGACTACTATGTCTACTACTACTACTACACCTCTACAACTTCGCTGCTACTACTACTACTACTGCTGCTATTGTTGTTGCTACTACTTATACTACTACTACTTTTGCTACTGCTACTGCTACTACTACAACAGTTATTACTGATACTGCTACTTCTACTACTACTAGTACTACTAGTACTGCCACAACTACTTCTACTACTACTACTGTAACTGCTACTGCGGCTATAACTACTATAACTAATCCTACCACTAATACTAGTGCTACTACTACTAATACTGCTACCATTCTTGCTGCTTCTACTACTATAATAACTACGACTATTACTACTTCTCCTACTACTTCTACTACTCCTAGCACTACTACTGCAACTACACTGGTACTACAACCACTACTACTACTACTGCTACAACTTCCTCTGCTTCTACTAAGGGTACTATTGCTACTACTTCCACTACAACTACTATTAGTACTGGAGCTTTTGGTACTACTTCTACAGCTGCTACTGCTACTAATATTGCAGATACAACAACTACGACTACTACTATGACTACTAATACTATTTCTACTACTACTGCTACTACTACTCCTAAGTATGCTACTACTGCTACAACTACAACTACAACTATAACTACTACAACAACAATTACAACTACTACAACAACTACTTCTACTATAACATTTTGCAAATTAAAACTACAACTACTTCTCGTACTACTATGACTGTCGCTACAACTACTCCTAGTACAACTAATACTATTGCTACTACTACTACTGCAACTAATACTACGATCACTACAACAACTACTACTACAACTGCTACTACTACTACTACTACTACTACTACTAAAACTATAACTATTACTGCTACTACTACTATACCAACTACAATAACAACTACTGCTGCTATAACTACTACTACTACTTCTATTACTTCTCTTACTACTACTCTTGTTGATGCTGCTACTACTACTCCTTCTGCTATTTCTACTCCTCCTCCTCCTCCTCCTACTACTACATAAACTACTACTCCTACTACTACTACTACTATTACAACTAATATTACTACTATTGTTACTATTACAACTACTACTGCTGCTACTACAACAATAATTACTACTCCTATTACTACTACTACTAATATTACTACTACTACTACTACTATTACTTCTGCAATAATAACAACTGCTGCTGCTAGTACTGCTACTACAACTACTAATGCAACTAGTGCTCCAATACAACTATTCCTACCACTGAAGCTACTACTGTTGTTGCAATTACTACTACTACTACTACTCCTCCTCCTCCTACTACTACTTCTATTATTACTTCTTCTACTACTACTACTGCTTCGGTTGCCACACGTATTGCTCCTCCTACTACTACTAACTACTACTTACTACTACTTACTTCGACTACTTACTAGGAGTAACTACTACTATTAACTTAATTACTACTACTACTACTTCTACTACTACTACTACTACTACTACGGCTACTTCTACTAGCACTACTACTACTTCTACTACTATTACTACTACTACTACTGCTGCTACTACTAGTACTACTACTAATACTAATATTACTACTACTACTTCTACTACTACTACTACTACTACTACTTCTACTGCTACTACTAGTACTACTACTATTACTAATACAACAACTACTACTTCTATAACTACTACTACTACTACTACTACTACTACAACTATAGCGTTACAGCTTCGCTACCACCACTACTACTACTACTACTACTACAACTACAACTAAGACTACTATTTCTACTACTGCTACTACACCCCTACAACTTTGCTACTACCACCACCATCACTACTACTACTACAATTGTTGTTGGTACTACTTACACTGCTACTACTTTTGCTACTACTACTACTGCTGCTACAACTACCATTACTATTACTGCTACTATTATTGCTGCTACTACTACTACTAGTACTACTGGTACTGCCACAACAACTACTACTACTATTGCTGCTTCTGCTACTGTGGCTATAACTACTATAACTAATCCTACTACTACTAGTACAACTACTACTCCTGCTGCTTCAGCTACTACAATAACTACTACTACTACTTATCCTACTCCTTCTACTACTACTAGTACTACTTCTGCAACTACACTACTACTACTACTACAACTTCCTCTGCTACTACCAATGGTACTAGTGCTACTACTTCCAATACAACTAATATTAGTACTGGAGCTTTTGCTACTACTTCCTCTGCTGCTACTGCTACTACTACTGTAGATACAACAACTATGACTACTACTACTGCTACTAATACTATTTCTGCTGCTACTACTACTGCTACTTCTAATTCTGCTACTATTGCTACAACTACTACCACAACTATGACTACTTCTACTATAATTACAGCTACTACAACAGCTTCTACTGTGATAACTTCTCCCGCAATAACAACTACTACTACTTCTCAAACTACTATGACTGCTGCTACTACTACTCCTAGTACAACTACTACTATTGCTACTACTACTACTGCCGCTACTACTATGATAGGTACAACAACAACTACTACTATGACTACGACAACTGCTACGACTACCACTACAACTGCTACTGCTGCTGCTATACTACAACAACTACTACTACTCCTAAAACCACAACTATTACTACTACTACTTTTACTCCTACTACACTAATGATTACTACTTCCACAACTGCTACTCCTACTACTATTACTTTGCTTACTGCTACTCTTGCTGCTGCTGCTACTACTACTCCTTCTGCTATTTCTACTCCTACTACTACTACTACTACTACTACTACTACTACATAAACTACTATTCCTACTACTACTACTACTATTGCAACTAATATTACTACTACTGCTACTACTACGACTCCTATTACACGTACTACTACTACTACTACTACTGCTATTATTAGTTCTAGAATAACAAAAGCTACTGCTTCTAGTACAGCTTCTCCTACTACTAATGCAACTTGTGCTCCAACTACTACTATTCTTACAACTAAAGCTATTACTGTTGTCTCTATTACTACTACTGCTACTAGTACTATTACTACTTCTCCTACTACTACAACTACTTTGGTTGCCATACGTACTGCTAGTCCTACTACTACTACTACTTCTACAACTTCTTCTTCTACTACTACTACTACTTATTCTACCACTACTACTAATTCTACTACTACTACTTTTTCTTCTACTACTACTACTACTTCTACTACTACTACTACACCACTATATCTTTGCTACAACCACTATTACTACTTCTACTACTACTAGTACTACTACTACTACTAGGACTACTACTACTGCTACTACTACTGCTGCTGCTACTACTACTATAATAACTACTATTGCTACTACTACTGTTGTTGCCACTGCTTATACTACTACTACTTTTGCTACTACTAGTACAACTAGTACTGCTAAAGCTACTACTATTGCTGCTATCGCTATTGCTACTGACGCAATTAATACTACTGCTACTACTGTTGCTACAACTACTATAATAATTCCTACTACTACTTCTACCACAACATCTACTCCTGCTGCTTTTGCTACTATAACCATTACTACTACTATTTCTACTTCTCCTACTACTTATACTTCTGATAGTACTACTACTGCAACTATATTGCTACTACTTCCATTACTACTTCCACTACTACATTTGCTACATCAACTTCTGCTACTACTAATGGTACTACTACCACTACTTCCACTACAACTACTATTATTACTAGAGCTTTTGCTACTACCACTACTACTACTACTGCTGCTACTCCTAATTCTGCTACTATTTCTATAACTACTACTATAATTACAACTATTACAACAATAACTACTACTACTACTTTTCCCACAACAACAGCTACTGCAACTTCTCATACTACTACGACAGCTGCTACTACTACTTTTGGTGCAACTACTATAGTTGCTACTACTACCACTGCTACTGCTAATACGATAGCTATTAGTACAACTAATAGCGATAGCTATTAATACTTCTACTACAACTATGGCTATTAGTAGTACTACTGCTACTATAATTGTAGCTATCGCTACTAGTACTACAACAACTACTCCAACTACTGCTACAACAACTACTACTACCTTAACTACTAATATTTCAACTCATTTTGCTACTGCTGCTACTTCTGCTAGAACTTCTATAACTACTACTACTACTACTGCTACTACTGCAACAACTACTACTGCTACTACTCTTGTACTTCTACTGTAACTACTACTACTACAGTCACTACTACCACTGATCCAACTACTACTACAACCACTAATACTACTACTACTTGTATTGCTACTACTACTCCTACTATTACTACAACTACTACTACTGCTACAAGGACTACAACTACTGCAACTACTACTGTTACTACTACCGCTACTATTACAACTACTACGACTCCGGCTACTGCTACTTCTACTACAGCTATTATTGATTCTGCTACTACAATAGCTACTACTACTACTAATGCTATTGCTACTACTACTACGACTATTGCTACTATTGCTGTTATTACTACGGCTACTACTACTACTACAACTACTGTTACTACTACTATTATCGCTGCTACTACTACTACTACAATGACTACTACTATTACTACAACACTACTAGTTCTACAATGATTGCCGCTACTACAAGTGCTACTACACCTACAGGTGCTGCGACTACTACTACTACTATTGCTACTACTACTGTGATATTCCTAGAGCAACTACTGTTGTTGCTGCTACTACTACTACTCTTGCTGCTACCACAACAACAACAACTACTACTATAACTACTACAACTACTACTACAGCTGCTCCTACAACAATACCTACTACTACTCCTACAACTACTTCTACAACTGCTACTACTAACACTACTAATACTACTATTATTTCTACTATTTCTACAACTACTAAAACTACTACTATTACTAATGCTATTCATTCTACTCCTACAATTATTATTATTACTAGTATGACCTCTATTATTACTACTACTGATACTACTTGTAATACTACTAATACTACTACTCCTCCTAATACTACTACTACTTTTACTATTACTGCTACTATTTCTACAACTTCTACTACTTCTTGTTCTACTAATCCTACTACTACTACTATTACTACTACAACTTTTACTGCTGCTACTTCTACTGCTACTCCTACTACTTCTACCACTACTCCTACTAGTAGTAGTAGTAGTAGTAGTTGAGGTAGTAGTAGAAGTATTAGCAGTAGTAGTAGTTACAATAGTTGTTGCAGTAGTAGTAGTCATAGTAGCAGTCTCAGTAGTAGTAGTAGTAGCTATATTAGTAGTAGCAACAATAAGAGTAGCAGCAAAAATAGTAGTAATGGTAGTAATAATAGTTGTAGTAGGATTAGTAATAGGAGTAAGAGTAATAGGTGTAATGGTTATACTAGTAGTAGTAGTTGCAGTAGCAATATCAGCCGTAATGGCTGTATTTCTTGCAGTATAAGTAGTGGTACTAATAGGTGTTGTATTAGTAGCAATAGTAGTTATTGTTTCAGATGTAGTAGTAAAAGTCAAAGCCAGATCTGAAGTAGTAGTAGTAGTAGTAGTAGTAGTAGTAGTAGTAGTAGTAGTAGTAGTAGTAGTAGTAGTAGTAGTTGTAGTAGTAGTAGTAGTAGTAGTAGTAATAGGACTAATAGTAGCAGTAGTAGCAGCAACAGTAGTGCTTGTAGTAGTAGTAGTTGCCATGGTTGGAGTAGTTATCATAGTAGTAGTAGTAGCAGCAGTAGTTGTAGAATTAGTAAGAGTAATAGTAGTAGTTGTTGGAGTTGTAGTAGTGCAAGTAGTAGTCATTGTAGTAGTAGTGTACTAATTGTAGTAGTAGTAGTAGTAGTAGAGGTAGTATAAGTAGTAGGAGTACTAGTAATAGTAGTAGCAGTGGTAGAAGTAGTACTAGTAGTAAAAGGACTAGTTCTAGTACTAGTAGTGGTAGTAGTAGTAGCAGCAGTAGTAGTCATTGTTGTAGTAGTAGCAAAAGCAAAAGTGGTTATTGTAGTAAAAGTAGCAGCAATAGTAGTAGTACTAGTAATAGTTACAGTTGTAGAAGAAGTAGAAGTTGCAGTAATATTAGTGGTAGTAGAAATAGTTGTTGTAGTAGTAATAGTAGTAGGAGTAGTTGTAGTAGTAGTAGTAGTGGTGATGGGATTTGTAGTAGTATTGGTGGTAATAGCGATAGTAGTAGTCATAGAGGTATTAGTTGTAGTAGTTGTAGTAGTAGTAGGAGTCATTGTTGTACCAGCAAAAGTTATAGTAGAAGTAATCATAGTAGTAGTAGTAGTAGGAGTAGTGGTAGTAGTAGTAGTAGCAGAACTTGTAGCAGTAATAGGATAAGTAGTAGTAGTAGTAGTAGAGGTAGTAGTAGTAGCAGTAGTAGTAGTAGGAACAACAGTAGTAGTAGCAGAACTAGTTGCCGTAATAGGAGAAGTAGTAGTAGTAACCATGGCAGTAGTAGTAGTAGTAATAGCAGTAACAATGGCAGTAGTAGTTCTAGTAGTAATAGTAGCAGAACTAGTAGCAGTAATAGGAGAAGTAGTAGTAGTAGTAGTAGTTTTAGTAATAGTAGAGGTACTAGTTGTCGCTATAGTAGTAGTAGCAACAGTAGTAGTAGTGGTGGTGGTAGTAGTACTAGCAGTAGTAGTAGTAGTAAATGTAGTAGTAATAGGAGTAGCTGCTATAGTAGTAGTAGTAGCAGTAGTTATAGCAGTTGTAGTAGTAGTAGTAGTAATAGCAGTAGTAGTATTAATGCCAGTAGTAGCAGTAATAGTATAAGTAGTAATAGTAGTAGTAGTAGTAGTAGCAGTATTAATGCCTGTAGTTGTAGCTGTTGTAGTAATAGTAGGAGTCATAGTAGTAGCAGTAGGAATAGTTATCGTACTATTAGTTATAGTAGTAGTATTAGTAGTTGTTGTTGTTATTGTTGTTGTTGTAGTAGTAGTAGTAGTAGTAGTATTTTGGAGTAGGGGTAGTAGTAGTAGTAGGAGTTGCAGAAGAAGTAGGAGTTGCAAGTGGAATAGTAGTGGCAGTAGAAGTAGTAGTAGTTGCAAGTGGAGTAGTAGCAGCAGCAGCAGTAGTATTAATTGGAGTGGTAGTAGTGGCAGTTATAATACTAGTAGTAGTAGTAGTAGTGGCAGTTGTAGTAGTTATTGTAGTTGTAGTACTTGAAGTTATAGCTGTGGCAGTAGTAGTAGTAGTGGAAATTGTAGTAGTAGTTGTAGTTGTAGTACTTGTAGTTATAGCATTGGTCGTAGTAGTAGTAGCAGCTAGAGTAGTTGTAGTAGTAGTGGTAGTAATATAAATCGTAGTAGTAGCAGTAGTTGTAGTGCTAATAGGACTAGTAGTAGTTGTACAAGGGGTAGTATTTGAAGTGGTGGTAATAGGAGTTGCAATAGGAGTCATAGTTGCCATAGTAGTAATAGCAGGAGATAGTAATAATAGTAGAAGTAGTAGGAGTGGGAGTAGGAATAGTAGTTGTAGTAATAGTAGTAGTAGTAGTTGCAGCAACAGGAGTAGTAACAGCAGTAGCTGAAGTAGTAGCAGTAGTAATAGTATTCATAGTAGTAGCAGTAGTAGCAATAGTAGCAGTAGTAGAAGTAATAGTAGTAGTTGCAGTTGTAGTAGTAGTAGCAGCAACAATTGTTGCAACAGTAGTAGTAGTAGGAGTGTTTGGAGTGGTAGTATTAGTATGACAAGTAGTAGTTGCAGTAGTCGTAATAGTAGTAGTAGTAGCAGTGGGAGTAGTAGTAGTAGTAGAAGTAGGAGTGTAGTAGTTGTGGTAGTTGTTTGAGTAGTAGTCGTAGAAATCATATGAGTGTTAGGAGTCATAGTAGTAGTAGTAGTAGTTGTAGTTGTATCTATAGTGGTAGTTCTGTTAATAAGAGTTGTAGTACTAGTACCAGTAGCGATAGTAGTAATAGTAGTAGTAGCAATAGCAATAGTATCTATAATAGTAGCAGCAATAGTAGTAGAAGGAGTACTAGCAGTAGTAGTTGTTGAAGAAGTAGTTGTATCCATAGAAGTAGTAGCAGTAGTCGTAATAGTAGCAGTAGTAGTAGTAGGAGTGTAGTAGCTGTGGTAGTTGTTTGAGTAGTTGTCATAGAAATCATAGGAGTGTTTGGAGTAGTAGTAGTAGTAGTAGTTCTATTAATAAGAGTTGTAGTACTAGTACCAGTAGCAATAGTGGTAATAGTAGTAGTAGCAGTAGCAATAGTATCTGTAATAGTAGTAGTAGTAGTAGCAATAGTATCTATAATAGTAGTAGAAGGAGTAGTAGCAGTTGTAGTTGTTGAAGAAGTAGTTGTATCCATAGAAATAGTAGTTGGAGTAGCAGTAGGAGTAGGAGTTGGAGTAGTGGTAGTTGTTTGAGTAGTGGCACTAGTAGCAGTAGTAGTAGCAATGATAGTTTTTGTAGTAGTAGTAGGGGCAATAGTAGAAGTGGTAGTAGTAGTAAGTTTCATTATTAGTAGTTGTAGTATTAGTTGCAGCAGTAGGAGTAGTAGCTATTGTAGGAGCAGTAATAGTATAATAGTAGTCGGAGTAGTAGTAGTAGTAGAAAAAAGAGTTATTATAGTAGAAATAGTTGTAGTAGTAGTAGTATTTGTAGTAGTAATAGCAATATTTGTTGGAGTAGTAGCAGTGCTAGTAGTAGTAGTTGTTGTCGTACTATAGTAGTAGTAGTAGTCATAGTAGTTGCAGTTGTAGTAGAAGTAGTAGTTGTGGTAGTACTTATTGTTGTAGTAGTAATAGTAGTAGCAATAGTAGTAGTAGTAGTAGTAGTAGTAGTAGTAGTAGTCGAAGTAGCTGTAATGGTACTTGTAATAGTAGTAGTTGTACGAGTAGTAGTAGCGGTAGGAGTAGTAATAGTAGTCATAGTTGTAATAATAGCAGTAGTAGTAGTAGTAATTATAGTAGTAATTGTAGTAGTAGTAGTAGAAGGAGTAGTGGTAGTTGTAGCGTAGTAGTAGTTGTAGTTATTGTAGAAGTACGAGGATTAGTCATAATAGTATAAGTCGTAGTAGTAGTTGTTGTAGTAGTATGAGTAGCAGAAACAGCAGCAGTAGCAACAACTGCAGCAGTGAGAGTAGTCGTAGTAGCAGTCGTAGCAGTAGTAATAATAGTATTTGTAGTAATAGTTATAGCAACAATATATTAGTGGTAGTAGTGCTAGAATTAGTAGTAGTAGTATTCGCAGTAGAAGTAGTTGTAGAGGTTGTAGTAGACGTAGTACTACTAGTAGTAGTAGCAGCCATAGTAGTCGTAGTGCAAGTAGTTGTAGTAGTCATAGTAGTAGGAGGAATAGGTGTAGGAGTACAAGTAGTAGGAGAAATATTTGTAGTAATAGTAGTAGTGGTAGTAGTAGGAGGAGGAGGAGGAGTAGTAGTAGCTGTAGTAGGAGTAGTAGTAGGAGTAGCAATCGCTATAGTAGAAGTAATAGCTGTAGCAGTCCTAGTAGTAGGGGTTGTAGTAGAAGTTGCTGTTCTTGTAGCAGTAGTAGAAGCTGTATTAGTAGTAGCCATAGTAGTAATAATAGTAGTAATTGTAGCAGTAGTAGAAGCTGTATTAGTAGTAGCCATAGTAGTAATAATAGTAGCAGTTGTAGCAGTAGTAGAAGTAATTATTGTAGCAGTAGTAATAGTAGTAATAGTTGGGGTTGTCGTAGTAGTAGCTGCAGCAATCATAGTTGGAGTAGTAGTTGTTGTTGTTATAGCAGTAGGGGGAGGAAAATTAGTAGTAGTAATAGTAGAAGTATTTGTAGAAGTAGTTGAAATAATTGTTGTAGTAATAGTAATAGTAGTAGCAGTTGGAGTAGTAGTACTTGTTGTAATAGTAGGGGTATTAGAAGTATTAGTAGTAGTAGTAATTGTTGTTGTTATGGTAATAATAGTGGTAATTCTAGTAATAGTGGCAATTGTAGTAATAGTGGAAGTAGGAGTAGTACCATTAGCAGAAGTAGTAGTAGCAATAACAGAAGTAGTAGCAGTAGTAGTAACATTAGTTGTAGTAGTACTTGTCGTTGTTGTAGAAGTAGCAATAGTAGTTTTAGTAGTAGTAGTAGTCGAAGTAGTTATAGTCATGCTTGTAGTAGTTGTAGTAGTATGAGTAGTAGTAGCAGTAGGAGGTGGACTAGTAGTAGTAGGAGTAGTAGAAGCAATAATTGTAGTAGTAATAGTAGTAATAGTAGTAAAAGGATTACTAGTAGTAGAAGTAATGGTAGTTATTGAGTAGCTATAGTAGTAGCAGTTGTAGAAGTATGAGTTGGAGTCGTTGTAGTAGAGGAAGTAGCAGTATTAGTTGTTATTAAAGGAGTAACAGAAATTGCAGCACAAGTAGCAGCAACAGTACTGGTGGTAGTAGTAGTACTGGTAGTAGTAGTAGTAGTAGTATTATAGTAGCAGTTGTAGTGGCAGTATTAGTAGTAGTAGTGGCAAAAGTAGTAGTTATAGTACTAGTAGCAGTAGAAGTAGTTGTAGAAGTCATAGTAGAGGTTGTTGTAGTAGTAGTAGTTGTTGTTGTTGTAGTAGTAGTAGTAGCAGCAGCAGCAGTAGTAGTATTATTAATAGTAGTAGTAGTAGTAGTAGGAGTAGTAGGATGAATTGGTGTAGGAGTAGGAGTAGTAGTGGAAGTATTAATGGTAATAGATTTTATAGTAATTATAGTAGTAGTTGTAGCACTAGTACAAGTAATAGTAGTAGTAGTAGGAGTAGTAGTAGTAGCAGTAGCTGCAGCCCTACTACTAGTAGTAGTAGTAGTAGTTATAGTAGGGGTATTTGAAGCAGTTATAGTAGGAGTATTGGTTGTAATAGTAGCAATAGTAGTAGGAGTAGTAGCAATAGTACTAGCAGTATTAGCACTAATAGCTGTCGTAGTAGTAGTAGAAGTAGCAATAGTAGTAGTCATAGTAAAAGTGCTAGTAGTGGTAGTAGTAGTGGTAGTAGCAGTAGTAGTATTAGTTGTAGTAGTACTAGTAATAATAGCAGTAGCAGTATTAATAGTAGTAGTAGTAGTAGTAGTGGTAGTAGTAGTACTTGTTGTAGCAACAGAAGAAGTAGTAGTAATAGTATTACTAGTAGTAGTTGTGGTAGTAGTTGTAGCAGTAGTAGTAGTAGTAGTAGTAATAGTAGTTGGAGTAGCGGGGATAGTAGTAGTGGCATTACTATATTTGTTGTAGTTGTAGAACTACTACTAGTAGTAGTAGTAGAAGCAGCAGTAGTAGTAGAAGTTGTAGTAGTAGTAACCGTAATTGTAGTTGGAGCATCGACAACAACAGCAACAATAGAAGCAAATGTACTAATCATAGTGCAGTAGTAGTAGTAGGAGTAGGAGTAGCAGTGGTAGTAGCAGTAATAGCAGTAGTAGTGGTAGGAGTAGCAGCAACATTGATCGAAATAGTAGTAGTTGTAGTAGTAGTGGTGGTAGTTGCATTAGCAGCAGTAGCATTTGTAGTAGTAGTAGTAGTAGTCACAATAGTAATAATATCATTAGTGGTGATAGTAGATGTAGTAGTCGCACTGGTAGCAGTGGTGGTGCTAGTATTAGCAGTAGTAGTAGGAATAGGTTTAGAGTGGGAATAGTAGTAGGAGTAGCAATCGAAGTCGTTGCAATCGTAGTAGCAGTAATAGAAGTAGTAGGAGTAGGAGTAGTGGTAGTAGTTGTAGTAGTAGTAGCAGTAGAAATAGTGGTAATTGCGTTAGTAGTAGCAGTTGTAATAGTAGTAATAGTAGTTGTAGGAGTACTAGTTCTAGTAGTAGTAGCAGCAGTAGTAGCATTAGTTGTAGTAGTAGCAGTAGTAGTATAAGTAGTAGTTGTTGTTGTAGCAATAGTAGAAGTAGTAGTAGTATTAGTAGTAATAGTAGGAGTCGCAATAGTAGTTGTAGTTGTAGTTCTAGCAGTATTAGTAACAGTCGTACAAGTAGTAGTTGGAGTAGCAGTAGAAGTTATGGGAGTAGTAGTTGAAGTAGTGTTAGTAGCAGTAGGAGTAAAAGTTGTAATAGTAGTAGTAGTGGTAGCAGTAGTAGTAGTACTAATAGTTGAAGTAGTAGTAGCTGCAGTAGTAGGAGTAGTAGTATTAGTAGGTGTAGTAGTATTAGTAGGTGTAGTAGTAGTAGCATTAGGGGTAGTAGTAGTGGTAATCGCAATAGTAGTAGTGGTAGAAGGAAAAGTAGTAGCAGTAGTAGAAAAAGAAGCAATAGTTGTAGTGGTAGTAGTAGATGTAGTAGGGCTCTAGTAGTAGTAATAGTAGTAATAGTAGTTGGAGTAGAAGCAATACCCACAACAGCAGCAGTAGTAATAATAGTAGTAGTAGTTGCTGTAGTACTAGTACTAGCAGTAGTGGAAGTAATAGTAGTAGTGGTAGTAGTAGAGGTAGTAGTAGGAGTAGTTGTAATAATAGTTGGAGTAGTAGCAACAACGGTAGTAGCAGTAGCAGTAGCAGTAGTACTAATAGCAATAGCAGTTGTTGTAGTCATAGTAGTTCCAATTGTAGTTGTCATAGTTGTACTGGTCATAGATGTAGCAGTAGTAGTGGCAGTAGTAGTAGCAATAGTAGTAATAATAGTATTGCTAATAGTAGATATAGCAGTAGAAGTAATAGTTGTAGCAACAACAGTCGTCGCAGTAGTATTAATAGTAGTATTAGCAGTAGTAGAAGCTGTATTTACATTAGTAGTAGTAGTAGTAGTATTAGCAGTTGAAATAGTAGTAGCAGTAGTAGGGTAGTAGCTGCAGCAGAAGTAGTAGTAATAGCAGCAAACGTAGTAGCAAAAGTAGTAGTTGTTGAAGTAGTAGAGTGAGTAGTAATATTTGTAGCAGCAGCAGTAGTAGAAGTTATTTTTGTAGTTGCAGGAACCGCACTTGCAGTAGTAGTAGTAGTTGCAACAGTAGCAGTTATAGCAGCAGCAGTGGTAGTAGTAGTTGTAGTAGTAGTAGTAGTAGCAATAGTAGTAGTAGTCGTAGTCGTATCAGAGTCGGAGTATTATAGTAGTTGAAGAGTAGTTAGGTGTAGCAGTAGTAGCAATAGTAGAAGTACTAGTGGTAGAGGTTAGCAATAGGAGTAGTAGATGTAGTAGTAGTCGTAGTTCTTAAGTGGTAGTGAAAGCTGTTTATTGTGGTAGCCAATAGTAGTAAGTGTAGTAGGTTGTAGTAGTATTAGTCAATGTAGTTAGTAACTGTAGTCGTTGTAGTAGTGTTGGTAGATTAGTAGTAGTAGTAGTTTATAGTAGTCTATTAGTACTAGTCGTAGTAGCACTCGTAGTAGCCGTAGTCGTAGTAGTAGTAGTAGTCTTAGTCGTTAGTATAGTAGTAGTAGTAGTCGTTAGTAGTAGTAGTCGTAGTAGTATTAGTAGTGTGAGTAGTAGTAGTAGTAGTAGTAGTAGTAGAGCTAGAGTAACTAATATAGTGTAGTCTAGTAGTCGTTCGTAGTCGTGGTGGTGTCGTAGGAGTAGTAGTACTAATTAGTAGTGGTAGCAAGTCATCGTAGTAGCAGTTAGTTGGAGCGTGGGTTAGAATAGAAGTTTAAGTTGTAGTAGCAGTAATGTAGTAGTAGTAGTAGTCGTGTTGTTGTAGTAGTAGCAAGTTATTAGTAGTAGTAGCCGTAGTTTGTTGTAAGTTAGTGTTAGAGTAGTAGTTGTGTTAGTTGTTAGTCTGTAGTAATAGTAGTAGTAGCGGTTTTGTTGTTGTAATTTGTGTGGCGTATTCGTCTAATAGTAGTAGTAGAAACGAGCAGTAGTCGTAGTACTGTACTAGTATTAGTAGTAGGATAGTAATTACCTAGAAATTTCGTAGTCTCGTAGTATGGGATTAGACAATAGTAGTAGCAGGAAGTAGTAGTAGTGTAGTAGCACGGCCGGTAGTGTCATTAGCCAGTTAGTCAAGTATCAGCAGCTAGCAGCAGCAGCAGCAGCAGCAGTAGCAGTAGCAGCAGTAGTAGTAGTAGCAGTAGCAATAGTGATAGTAGCAGTAGTAGTAGTAGTAGCAATAGTAGTAGTAATAGTAGTAGTTGTTGTAATAGTTGTAGTAGTCATCGAAGTAGTAGTAGTAGCAATAGCGGAAATTGTGCTGGTGGTAGAAGTAGTAGTAACACTAGTAGTAGAAGTAGTAGTAGTTGTTGTTGTAGAAGTAGTTGTAGTAATAGTAGTAGTAGAAGAATTAGAAGAAGAAGTAGTAATAGCAGTAGTAGTAGGAGTAGTATTAGGAATAGGTGTAGGAATAGAAGTAGTAGTTGTTGTTGTAGTAATAGTAGGATTAGTAGTAATACTAACAACAGTAGTAGTAGAGGTAGTAGTAGTAGTCGAGGGACGAGGAGGAGTGGAGTTGTAGTAGCATTTGTGGTCGTAGTAGAAGTAGAATTAGTAGTTGCAATAGTACTAGTCGTAGTAGTTGTGGTAGTACTACTGTTAATATTAGCAATAGAAGTACTATTAGTACTAGCAGTAGTAGAAGCAGCAACAATAGTAGCAATAGGAGTAGTTGTAGTAGAGTAGTAGTATTTTCAATAGTAGTTATAATAGCAGTAGTAGTAATAGTAGTTGTAGTAGTAGTCGCTGTCGAAGAAGTCATAGTAGTAGTAGTAGCAATAGTAGCAATGGTAGTAGCAGTAGTAGTAATAGTAGCAGCCGTCGCAGTAGCAGTAGTAGTAGTAGCAGTAGTAGCTGTAGCAGTTGCAGCTGCAGTACTATTAGAAGTTGTAGTAGTAGTAGTAGTAGTAGTAGTAGTAGTAGTAACAACAGTAGTAGTACTCATAATAATTCTAGTAGTTTTAAGAGTTGGCATAGTAGTAGTAGAAATAATAGTAATAGTAGTAGTAGTGGTAGAAGTAGTAGCAGTAGCAGTAGTGGTAGCAGAAGAAAAAGAAGTAGTAGTAATAGTAGCAGCAATAGAAGTAGTTGTCATAGTAGTACTGTAATAGTAGTATTAGTAGTAGATGCAGTAGTACTAATGACTACTGTAGTAGTTGTAGTAGCAATAGTAGCAGTAGGAGAAGTAGAAGTCATAGTTGTAGTAGTAATAGCAGCAGTAGTAGCTCTAGTACTAGCCCTAGAAATAGTAGCAGAAGGTTTAGTATTAGTAATAGTAGCTTCAGCAGCAGTAGTAGTAGGAGAAGTAGACTATCAGCAGCCGCAATAGTAGTTGTTGGAGTACAAGTAGTAGTAGTAGTAGCTGTTGTAGTAGTAACAGTAGTAGTAGTAATAATAGGTGTAATACTAGTAGTAGGAAAAGTAGTAGCAGTAGCAGTAGCAACAACAACAATAGTAGACGCGATAGTAGTAGTAGTACTAGATGGAGAAGTAGAGTTGTAGCAGTCGCAGTAGCGGTTGTAATAGTAGTAGTAGTAGTAGCAATAGTAGTGGTACTAGCGTAGTAGTAGTAGTAGCAATAGTAGTAGTAGTAAGAAAGGTAGTAGTAGTAGTAATAGTAAAAACAATAGTAGTAGTTGTGGTGGTAGTAGTAGTAGTAGTAGTTGATGATGTGGCAGTAGTAGCAGTAGCAGTAGTTGATGTTGTGGTAGTAGTAGCAAAAGTTATAGTAATTGTAGATGTAGTGGTTGTAGTAGCAGCAGTAGAAGCAGTAATAGGAGTTGTAGTAGTAGGCAAAGTAGTAGAAGTAGTTGTATTAGTAGTATTAGCAGGAGAACTTGTTGTAGCTGTGGCAGTAGTAACTGGAATAGTAGTTGTTTCAATTGGAGCAGTAGTAGCAGTAATAGTAGTAGTGGTAGTACTAGCAGTTGTAGTAGCTGTCTTAAAAGAAGCAATAGTAGAAGTAGTAGCAGTAGTGATACTAGTAGAAGTAATAGTAGCAACAGCAACAGTAGTAGTAGCAGTAAAAGTTGTAGCTGTAGTAGTAGTAGTACCAATAGTAGTAAAATTAGTGGCAGTAGCAGTAGAAGTAGTAGCAGTACTAGCAATAGTACAAGTAGGAGCATTAGTAGTAGTAGTAGTAATAGCTGGAGTAGTAGTAGTAGAAGAAGTAGTATTAGTAGGAGCAGTACTCGTAGTAGTGGTAATAGTAGTAGGAGGAATAGGACATGTAGTAGCAATTGCGGTAGCAGTTGTAGTAGTTGAAGCACTACTATTAATAGTAGTAGAAGTAGTAGAAGTAGTAGTAGCAGTATAAGAAGTACTTGTAGACATAGGAGTAGTAGTAGTTTTTATAGTAGTAGCAAAAGTAGTTTAAGTAGTAGTAGAGTGGTGGTAGCAGTAGCAGTAGTTGTTGTAGCATTAGTGGTGGTGGTGGTGGTAGTAGTAGTAGTACAAGCAGTAATTGGAGTAGGAGGCGGAGAAGTAGTAGCAGTAGTAGTACTAGTAGTTGTAGTAGTAGTATGAGTTGTTGCAGTGGTTGTAGTAGTAGTAATAAACGTTCTGCTAGTAGTAGTAGTAGTAGTAGTAGTAGTGGCAGCAGTAGTAGTAGTAGAAGTTGTAGTAGTTGTATTAGTAGTATTGTAGTAGTATTGTAGTAGTAGTTGTATTAGTAGTGTAGTAGTAGTAGTTGTTGTAGTAGTAGTAATAGTAGTAATAGTAGTAGTAGTAGTACTAGTAGTAGTAGTAGTGGTACTGATAGTGGCATTGGTAATAGCAATCGCAGTATTAGTAGTAGCAGTAGCTATAGCTATAGTAGTAGTAACGGTTGCAGAAGTAGTATTAGCGGTTGTAATGGTCATAGTAGTAGTAGTAATCGTAGTAGTACTTGTAGTAGCAGCAGTAATAGTAGTTGTAGTAGTTGTAGTAGCAGGGTAGTAGTAGTAAAAGTTGTAGTAGTAGTCGTTGCTGTAGTAGTAGTATAACTACTAGTAGTAGTAGTATTACAAGTAGTAGTAGTAGTAATAGTAGCGGTAATAGTAGCGATAGCTGTAGTAGCAGCAGCAGTAGTAGTAGCAACAGTAGTGGTAGTATTAGTAGTAGTAGCAGTAGCAATAGCATTAGTTGTAATAGCATTGGTAGTAGTAGTAGTAGAAGCGGTAATAGTTGCAGTATTGTTTGATGTAGTTGCAGTATAGTACGAGTATTGTTTGATGTAGTTGCAGTATAGTATTAGCAGTTGCAGCAATAGTAGTGGAAGTTATAGTAGTAGTAGTAGCAGTAGTACTAGTAGTAATAGTAGTAGCTATAGTTGTATTGGTAGTAGTGTTAGCTATAGCAGCCGCAAGAGTAGTAGTAGTAGTCGCAGTCGCAGTAGCAGTAGCAATAGTAGGAGTAGTAGTAGTAGTAGCAGTGGTAGTAGTAGTAGTAGTAGAAGTTGGAGTAATAGTAGTTGTAGTAGTAATGATATTAATAGGGGTAGTAGTAGTAGTCATAGCAGCAGCTGTAGTAGTAGTAATATAAGTTGTAGTAGTTGTAGTAGCTGCAAAGGTAGAAGAAGTAGTAGCAGCAGCAGCTATAGTAGTAGTACCAGTACGAGTAGTAGTAGTAGGGGTAGTAGTTGGAGTATTTTTTGTAGTAGTAATAATAGTAGTTGTTGTAGCAGAAGTAGTAGTAGTAGTAGTATTAGCAGTAGTCGTAGGTGTAGGTGTTCTTGCAGTACTAGTAGTAGTAGTAGTAGGAGCCGTAGTAGTATTAGGAGTAGTAGTAATGGTGGTGGTGGTGGTAGTAGTAGTAGTAGCAGTAGTAGTGATAGTAGTAGTAGTAGAAGCAACAACTGCAGTTGTTGTAGTAGTAGTAGTAGTGGTAGAAGTAAGAATATTTATAGTTAGAGTACTACTACTAGTAGTAGTACTAGTAGTGGGAGTAATAGTCGAAGTGTTAGGAGGAGGACAAGTAGTTGTTGCTGTTGTTGTTGTTGTTGTTGTAATAGTAGTAGTAGTAGTAGTAGTAGTAGATGTAGTAGTATTGGTAGTAGGAGCAATAGCAGTGGTAGTAGTAGTAGTAGTGGTAGTAGTAGTGATACCATTAGTAGTAGTAGTAGCAACAGCAGTAGCAGCAGTAGTTGTAGAAGTAGTAGTAGTAGAAGTAGCAGTAGAAATAGTTGCAGCAACATTAGTAGTTGTAGCGGCAATAGTTGTAGTTGTAGTAGTACTAATAGTAGTGGTATTTATAGTAGTAGTAGGAGGAGTACTTGTACTCGAAGTAGCCGTGGTGGTAGAATTAGCAGCAGTGGGGGTTCTACTAGTAGTAGCATTAGTGGCGAAAGGAGTTGTAGTAGTAGCAGCTGCAGTAGTAGTAGTATTAGTAGTAGTAGTGATTGTAATTGTTGTAGGAGTAGTAGTAGTATGAATAACGGTAGATGTAGTAGTAGTGTAGTACTAGCAGCAGTAGCAGGAGTACTAGCAGTAGGAGTAGCAGCAGCAGTAGTATTAATACTGGAAGTTGTTGTGGTAGTACCAGCAGCTGTAGATGTAGTACTAGTAGTTGTAGTAGCAGTAGGAGTACTAGTAGTAGTAGCAACGGTAGCAGCTGCATTAGGAGGATTAGCAGTAGTAGAAGCAGTAGTAGTAACAGTAGTAGCTGTAGTATTAGTAGTAGTAGTAGTAGTACTAGTAGTAGTAGTAGTACTAGTAGTCGTAGTAGTAGTTGTAGTTGTAGTAGCAGTAGCAGTAGTAGCAGCAGTAGTAGGTGTAGTAGTAGTAGTTGTTGTACTAGTAGTTGTTGTTATAGTAATAGTAGTAGTAGTAGTAGGAGTAGCAGAAGCAGCAATAGCAGTATCTATAGTTGTAGTAGTAGAAGTAGGATTAGCAGCAGCAGTAGTCGTAGTAGTAGGATTAACAGCAGTAGTAGTAGTAGTCGGAGTAGTGATAGTAGCAGTAGCAATAGTTGTTGTTGTAGTAATACTAGTAGATGTTGTAGTATTAGGAGTAGGGGCAGTAGCAGTTGTGGTGGTAGTAGTAGCGATAGCAATAGTAGTAGTAGCGGTAGCAGTAGTAGTAGTAGTAGTTGCAACAGCAGTAGTAGCAGTAGTAGTAGTAGAAATAGTTGCAGCGACATTAGTAGTTGTAGCGACAATAGTAGTAGTTGTAGTAGTAGTAGTACTTGTACTCGTAGTAGTCGTAGTAGTAGAATTAGTAGCAGTAGTGGTTCTACTAGTAGTAGCATTAGTGGGGAAAGGAGTTGTAGTAGTAGTAGCTGCAGTAGTAGTAGAATTCATAGTTGTAGTGATTGTAATTGTTGTTGTAGTAGTAGTACGAATAATGGTAGATGTAGTTGTTGTGTAGTACTAGCAGCTGCAGCAGCAGCAGCAGTACTATTAGTAGTAGTAGCAGCAGTAGTAGTACTACTTGATGTTGCTGTGGTAGTAGTAGCAGCAGCAGCAGCAACTGTAGAGCTAGTACTAGTAGTGGTAGTAGCTGCAGGAGTACTAGTAGTAGTAGCAGCGGCAGCAGCTGCAGGAGTAGTAGCAATAGGAGTAGTAGTAGTAGTAGTAGTAGTAGCAGTAGTAGTACTAGTACTAGTAGTCGTAGTAGTAGTAGTAGTAGTAGTAGCAGTAGCTGTAGTAGCAGTAGCAGTAGTAGCAGTAGCAGTAGCTGTAGGAGTAATAGTCATTGTACTAGTAGCTGTTGTAGTAGTACTAGTAGTAGTAGTAGTAGGAGTAGTAGAAGCAGCAGTAACAGTATCTATAGGTGTAGTAGTAGAAGTAGGATTAGCAGCAGTATTAGTATTAGTAGTAGCCATAGCAATAGGATTAGTAACAGAAGTAGTAGTAGTGAGAGTAGTGATAGTAGCAGTAGTAGTAGTTGTTGTAGTAGCAGATGTAGTAGTAGTTATAGTATTAGTAGTAGTACAAGTAGCAGTTGTAGTTGCAGCAGCAACAGCTGTAGTTGTAGTTGTTGTTGTTGTCGTTGTAGTTGTAGTCGAAGTTGTAGTAGTAGTACTAGTACTAGAAGTAGCAGTAGTAGTAGTAGTGGTAGTAGTAGTAGTAGGAGTAGTGGTAGTAGAGCAGTAGTAGCAGTAGTAGTAGCAGAAGCAGTAGCTACAGTAATTGTAGTGGAAGTAGTAGTTGTAATAGTAGTAGTTGTTGTCGGAGTAGTAGTATTTCTAGTAGTAGTAGTGGTAGACTCAGCATCCGTAATAGTAGTAGCAGTAGCCCTAGCAGAAGTAGTAGTTGTAATAATAGTCGTGGTAGTAATAGTACCAGTAGTAGTTGGTGCAGAAGAAGAAGTAGTAGTAGTTATTGTTGTTGTAGTAGTAGTTCTAGTAGCAGTTGTACAAGTCGCAATAGCAGCAGCATCAGTAGAAGTACTAGTTGTAAGAGTAGAAGTAGTACTAGTAGTTGTAGTAGTAGTAGTTGTGTAGTAGTAGTTGTAGTAGTGTAGTAGTAGGAGTTGTTGTAGTAGTAGTAGGGGCAGTAATAGTCGCAGAAGTAGTAGAAGTAGTACTAGTAGTAGTAGTAGTAGTTGCAGTAGTAGTATTAGTAGGTGTAGTAGTAGTGGCAGTAGTAATAGTATTAGCCAAAGTAGTAATAGAAGTATTAGTAGAAGTAGTAGTAGCTGTAGTAGTAGCTGTAGTAGTCACAGAAGTAGTAGCAGCTGTAGTAGTAGCAGTCATAGTAGTAGTAGTTGTAGGAGTAGCAGTAGTAGCTCTAGTAGAAGTTGTATTACTAGTTGTAGTAGTAGAAGTAGGAGTTGTTCCAGTAGTAGTAGAAGTAGTTATAGTTGTTGTCGTTGTAGTAGTAGTAGTAGCAGTAGTAGTAGTCGTAGTAGTCATAGTAGTAGTAGTAGCAGGAGTTGCAGGAGTAGTAGTAGTATTAGTATTAGTAGTAGTAATAATAGAAGTAGTAGTCATATTAGTAGTAGGAATAGGCGTAGTAGTGGTAGTAGTAGCAGGAGTAGTAGTAGTAGCAGTAGTAGTAGAAAGAGCAGTAGTAGCAATAGTAGTAGTAGCAAGTATAATAGTAGTAGTAGTAATAGAAGTAGTAGTAGTAGTAGTCATAGTTGTACTAATAGAAGTAGTAGTTGTAGCAGTAGTAGCAGTAGTAGTTGCAACATTGGTTGTGCTAGTAGTTCTAGTAGTAGCAGTAGCAGCAAGAGTAGTTGTAGTAGTAGAAGTAGCAATAGTAGTTGTAGTAGCAATAGTAGTAGTTGTAGTAGTAGTGGTAGAAGTAGTAGTAGTAGTAGCTGTAGCTGTAGTAGTACTAATAAAAGTAGTAGCAGTAGCTGTAGTTATACTAGTAGTAGCAGTAATAGCTGTAGTAGCAGTTATAGGAGTAGTGGTAGAAGTAGTCGTAGTAGCTGTTGCAGTAGCCATAGTAGTAGTAGCAATAATGGTAGTATTAGGAGAATTAATAGAAGTCGTTGTTGTAGGAGTAGTAGGGGTGGTAGTAATAGTAGTAGTTGTAGCAGCAATAGTAATAGTAGTGGTAGTAGCAGTAGTCGTAACAGTATCGGAATTTGAAGTAGCTGTAGTAGAAGTAGAAGTAGCTGCATTAGTAGTAACAGTACTTGTACTAGTAGTACTAGTAGTAGCAGTAGCAGTAGTAGTTTAATAAGTTGTAGTACTAGCAGTGCCAACAGTAGTAGCAGCAGCAGTAGTAGTAGTATGTGAAGTAGTAGTTGTTGTGGTGGTGGTGGTGGTAGTCGTAGTACTAATAGTAGTAGTAGCAGTAGTAGTAGCAAAAGTTGTTGTAGTAGTAGTAGTTGTTGTTGTTGTTGTAGTAGTAGTAGTAGCAGTAGCAGTAGTTATAGCAATAGCTATAGTTTTAGGTGAAGTTGTGGTAGTAAATGGTGTTGTTGTAGGAAAAGTAGTACAAGTAGGAGTAGTAGGGGTAGTAGTAGTCATCGCAGTCGTAGTTATGATAGTAGTAGTAGAAGTAGGAGTAGCAGCAGCAGCAACTGTAGCAGTAGTAGTGGAAGTGGAAGCAACCTCAATAGTAGTAGTGGTAGCAGTAGTGGAAGCAGAAGTGGTAATCGTAGTCATAGTAGTAATAGTAGAAGTAGTTGTTGTTGTAGTAGAAGAATAAGTAATAGTAGTTGTTGTAGTAGTAGTAGTAGTTCTAATTCCAGTTGAACTAGTCGCAGTAGTAGTAGTAGTAGAAGTAGTAATTGTAGGGATAGAAGTACTATAAGGTGTTGTAGTTGTAGTAGTAGAGCAGTAGTAGGAGCATTAGTAGTAGTAGTAGATGTGGTTGTACTATTAGTAGTAGTAAAAGTAGAAGTAGTAATTGTAGTAGTAGTAGTAGTAGTAATAGTAGTAGTTATTGTAGTAGTAATAGTAGTAATAGTAGCAATAGCAGTAGCAGCAGCAGTAGCTGTAGTAGTAGCAGTTGTTGTAGTATTCGTAGAAGTTGTGGTAGTAATAGTTGTATTAGTAGCAATTGTAGTAGTAGTTGTAGTTGTAGTAGTAGAAGTTGTAGTCATAGCAGTAGTAGTTGTAGTTGAGGTAGTAATAGTAGCAGTAGTAGTAGTCGTAGGTGTTGTAGTAGTAATAGTAATAGTAGCAGGAGTAGCAGCAGTAGAAGGTGTAGTAGTGGCAGTAGTATTTGTAGTAGAAGTAGTTGTAGTTGTAGTCGTACTAGTAGTAGTAGTAGTAGCAGTTGTAGTAGTTGTAGTTGTCACAGTAGTAGTAGTGGTAATAGTCATAGTAGTAGTAGTAGCAGGACTAGTAGTTGTAGAGGTAGTTGTAGTAGTAGTAGTAGCAGGACTAGTAGTTGTAGTAGCAGCAGTAGTAGTAGTAGTAAAAATAATAATAATAGTTGTAGTAGTTGTGTTAGTAGCCGGAATAGGAGTAGTAATGCTAGTAGTAGTAGCAAAAGTAGTAGTAGTAGAACTAGTAGTAGTAGTAGTAATTGTAGTTGTTGCAACTATAGTAATAGCAGAAGTAGAAGTAGTAGTAGTAGTACTAATAGAAGCAGTAGCAGTAGCAGCAGCAGCAGCAGTAGTAGTAGCAACATTAGTTGCACAAGCAGTACTAGTAGCAGTATTAGCTAGAGTAGTTGTTGTAGTACAAGTAGCAGCAGTAGCTACAGTAGCAGTAGTAGTAGCCGTAGTAGAAGTGGTAGAAATAGTGGTAGTATTAGTTGCAGTAGCTGTAGTAGTACTAATAGTAGTAGTAGCAGAAGCTGCAGCAGTACTAGAAGTAGCAGTAGAAGCAGTAATAGCAGTTACAGTAGGAGTGGTAGAAGTAGTAGTAGTAGAAGTAGTATTTGTTTCAGGAGAAGTAGTGGTAGCATTTCTCGTAGTAGTTGTACAAGTCGCAACAGTAGTAGTAGTAGAAGCAGTAATTGTAGGAGTACAAGTAGTGCAAGTAGTTGTAGTTGCAGTAGTATAGTAGTAGAAGGAGAATTAGTAGTAGTAATGGAGGTTGTAGTACAAGTAGCAGTAGCAGAAATAGTAGTAGTAGTAGTAGTAGTAGTAGCAGCAGCAGCAGCAGCAGCAGCAGTAGTAGTAGTAGCAGCAGTAGTAGTAGTAATAGTAGTAATAGTAGTGTTATTTTTTGTAGTAGTAGTAGTAGTAGTAGTAGTAGTAGTAGTCGTAGTAGTAGTAGTGGTAGTAGTAGTTAGTAATAGTAGTAGTAATGTAGTAATTGTAGCAACAGTAGTAGAGGTAGTAGTAATAGTAGTAGTTGTAGCAGTAGTAGTAATTGTAGCAGTAATAACAAAAGTGATAGTAGCAGTAGTTGTAATAGTAGTTGAAGAAGTTGTAAGAGTAGTAGAAGTAGAAATAGCTGCATTAGTAGTAATAGTAGTACTAGTAGTAGCAGTGTAAGAAACAATTGTAGTAGCAGTAGTTGTAGTAGTTTAAGAAGTAGTAGCACAAGTAGTGCCAGCAGTAGTGGTAGCAATAGTAGTTGTTGTATGCGAAGTAGTAATGTGTATGCTAGTAGCAATAGCAGTAGTAGTAGAAGTTGCAGTTGTTGTAGTAGTAGTAGTAGTAGTAGTAGTAGTAGTTGCCGTAGTAGCAAAAGCAGTAGTAGAAGTTGTAGTTGTTGTTGTAGTAATAGCAGCAGTAGTAGCAGTAGCAGTAGTTATAGCAGCTGCACTAGTTTTAGGAGTAGTTGTAATAGTTGGTGTTGTTGTTGTAGGAAATTTGGTAAACGTAGGAGTAGTAAGTGTAGTAGTAGTCATAGTAGTAGTTGCTATCGTAGTAGTAGCAGAAGTAGGAGTAGTAGCAGTTGCAGCAAGAGTAGTAGTAGTACTTGTAGTAGTAGTAATGGTAGCAGCTGCGGCTGTAATAGTTGTAGTAGTAGCAGTAGTGGAAGTAGCTATAGTAATAGTAGTCGTAGTAGTAATACTAGAAGTAGTAGCTGCTATAGTGGAAGAAAAAGTAAGAGTAGTTGTTGTAGAAGTAGTAGTAGTTCTAGCAGCAGTTGTACTAGTCGCAGCAGTAGTAGTAGTAGAAGTAGTTATTGTGGGAGTACAAGTAGTACAAGTAGTTGTAGTTGTAGTAGTATAGTAGTAGTAGGAGAATTTGTAGTAGTAGCGGAGGTGGTAGTATTAGTAGTAGTAGAGTAGTAGTAGTAGTAGTATAGTAGTTAGAATTATAGTAGTAGTTGTAGTTTTGTAGTAGTAGTAGTAGTAATAGCAGTAGTAATACTAGCAATAGCAGCAGCAGCAGCAGTAGTAGTAGTAATAGTAGTAGGAGTAGTAGTAGTTATAGTAGTCACAGATGAAGTAGCAGTACTATTTATAGTAGTACTAGTAGTAGTAGTAGTTTTAGTAGTCACAGAAGTAGTAGTAGTAATATTTGTAGTCGTAGTTGTAGTAGTCATAGTAGTAGCAGTAGTAGCTATAGTTGAAGTAGTAGTAGCAGTAGCAGCAGTGGCAGCAGAAGTAGTACTAGTAGTAGCAGGAGTAGCAGTAGTAGAAGTAGTAGTAGTAATAGTTACTGTGGCTGTAGGAGGACTAGTAGTAGTAGAAGCTGTAGTTGTAGCAGTAGTAGCAGTAGTAGCAGTAGTAGTAGTCAGAGTAGTCATATTAGTAGTAGTAGCATGACCAATAGCAGTAGAAGCAATTGTAGTTGTAGTAGTAGAACGAGTAGTAGTATTAGCAGTAATAATAGTAATAGTAGTCATATTAGTAGCCAAAATGGGAGTAATAGTAGCAGTAGTAGTCGCTGGAGCAGTAGTAGCAGAAGAAGTAGTAGTAGTAGAAGTAGTAGTACCAACAGGTGTAATAGTAGTAGTAGCAGTAGTATTAGAAGTGGTTGTAGTAGTAGTAGTAGAAGTAGTTGTAGTCCTACTAATAGTAGTATAGTAGCAATATTAGTTGCACTATTAGTACTAGTAGTAGCAATATCAGCGGGAGTTGTTGTTGTAGCAAAAGAAGCAGCAGTAGTCGTAGCTATAGCAGTAGTGGTAGAAGTAGTAGTAGAAGTAAGAGCAGTAGCTATAGTAGTACTAGAAGTTGCAGTAGCAGAAGTAGAAGCAGCAGTGGACATCGTTGCAATAGCAGTAGTGGTAGTAGTTGGAGAAGTAATAGCACTAGTTGTAACAATAGTAGTAGAGGTAGCAGTAATAGTAGTTGTATCGGTAGTAGTAGTAGTAGCAATAGTAATAGAAGTGGTAGTAGCAGCAGTTATAACAGTGGCGGAAGAAGAAGTTGCATTCTTAAAAGTAGTTTAACAAGTCGTAGTACTAGCAGTGCCAGCAGTAGTAGTACTAGTAGAAGTAGTAGTGTTCGAAGTAGTAGTTGTTGTGGTAGTGGCAACAGAAATAGTAATAGAAGTACTAGTAGTAGAAGTCATTGTTGTTGCTGTAGTTGTAGTAGTTGTTGTAGTAGCAAAAGCAGTAGCAGTAGCAGTAGTAGCAGTAGTAGTACTTATAGCAGTAGCAGTAGTTTTAAGAGAAGTAGTGGTAGTATTTGGTGTTGTTATTGTAGGAAAAGTAGTAAAAGTATGAGTAGTAGGTGTAGTAGTAGTCGTAGTAGTGGTTGTTATCATAGTAGTAATAGAAGTAGGAGTAGTAGCAACAGCAGCAGCTGGAGTAGCACTTGTAGTAGTAGTAGTGGTAGCAGCAGCAACCGTAATAGTAGTAGTAGTAGTAGTAGTAGAAGCAGCAGTAGTTATAGTAGACGTATTAGTTATTGTAGTGGAAGAAGAGGTAATTGTAGTTTTTGTAGTAGTAGTAGTAGTCCTAGTAGTCGCAGCAGCAGTAGTAGTAGAAGTAGTAATTGTAAGAGTAGAAGTAGTACAAGTAGTTGTTGTAGTAGGAGCATTAGTAGTAGTAGCAGAGGTGGTAGTTCTAGTAGTAGCAGTAGTAGCAGTAGAAGTAGTAGTAGCAGTCATAGTGGTGGTGGTAGTAGTAGTAGTAGTGGTGGTGGTGGTAGTAGTAGTAATTTTAGCAATAGAAGTAGCAGTAGTCGTAGTAGTAGCAGTAGTAGTAGTTGACGTAGTCACAGGTGTAGTAACAGTAATAGCTGTAGTAGTAGCAGTAGTAGTTGTTGTTGTAGTCGTAGCACTAGTAGTCCTAGTAATAGTAGTTGTTGTTGTGGTTGAACTAGTAGTAGTTGTTGGTGTTGCAGTAGGAGTCGTAGTAGTAGTAGTAGTAATAATAGCAGGAGTAGCAGGAGGAGGAGGAGGAGGAGGAGGAGGAGTAGTGGTAGTAGTAGTAGTAGTAGTAGTAGTAGTAGTTGAAGTAGTAATAGTAGTAGTAGTAGCAGTAGGAGTAGTACTAGTAGTAGCAGGAGTAGCAACAGTAGTAGTAGAAGTAATAGTTACTGTGGCCGTAGTAGTAGTGGCAGTAGTATTTGTAGTAGAAGAGGTAGTAGAAGCAATAGTAGTTGTAGTAGTAGTAGTAGCAGCAGCAGTAGTAGTCATAGTAATCATAGTAGTAGTGGTTGTAGTAGTCATAGTTGTAGTCGTAGCATGACTAGTAGCTGTAGAAGTAGTTGTAGTAGTAGTTGTAGTGGTAGTAGTGGTAGTAATAGTAGTTGTGGTAGTTGCAAAAGCAGCAGCAGCAGCAGTAGTAGTAGCAGTAGTTTTAGGAGTAGTGGCAGTAGTTGGTGTTGTCGTTGTAGGAAAAGTAGTAAAAGTAGGAGTAGTTGGTGTAGTGGCAGTAGTTATCATAGTAGTAGTAGGAGTAGTAGTAGTAGTTGTAGCAGCAGCAGTAGTACTTGTAGTTGTAGTAGTGGTAGTAGCCGCAGTCGTAATAGTAGTGAAAAAGAGGTAATAGTAGTTTTCATAGTAGTAGTAATAGTTCTAGTAGCAGTTGTACTAGTCACAGCAGAAGTAGTAGTAGAACTAGTAATTAGCACAAGTAGTTGTAGTCGTAATAGTGGAGTAGTAGTAGGAGCATTAGTAGTAGTAGTAGAGTTGGTCGTAGTAGTCGTGATAGTAGTAGTAGTAGTAGTAGTAGTGGTAGTAGCAGCAGCAGTAATAGTAGAAGTACTAGTACTACTATTTTTACTACCATTGCCGCTACTACTCCACTACTACTGCTACTACTATTACTACTACTACAACTCCTAC
Source organism: Trichopus zeylanicus subsp. travancoricus (assembly GCA_005019695.1). Lineage (NCBI taxonomy): Eukaryota > Viridiplantae > Streptophyta > Magnoliopsida > Dioscoreales > Dioscoreaceae > Trichopus > Trichopus zeylanicus. The sequence continues at coordinate 43,172 of RXID01015191.1, forward strand.
TATTGCTACTGCTGCAACTGCTACTATTGCAACTGCTACAACTACCGCAATTACCACTATTAGTGCTACGACTGCAACTACTTCTACTGCTACTACTTCTGCAACTACCGCTACTACTGCTACTACTACTACTACCACTACTACTATGACTATTGCGACTGTTGCTACTACAACTGCTTCTATTACTATTGCCACTAATGCTTCTCCTGCTGCTACTATTTTTGCTACTACTACTACTACTACTACTACTTCTGCTACTACTACTACTACAACTACTACTGCCATTGCTACTACCACTACTTCTGCTTCACTACTACTGCTACTACTATAACAACTACTACTACTCCAAATGTGGCTGCTAACACTAGTACTACTACTAATACTTCTACTACTACTGCTGCTGCTGCTACTGCCAGTACTATTTCTACTACGTCTACTGCTTCCACTAGGCATGCTATGACTTCAACAACTGTTGCTACTACTTCGGCTACAACTACTTCTACTACTTCTATTACAACTAATGCTGCCACAACTTCTACTACTATTACTACTACCTCTACAACTACTACCACTACTACTGCTACGACTACTGCTAGTACTTCTACTACTGCTACTATCACTACTACTACGGTTGCTACGACTATGACTACTACTGCTCCTCCTATTAATACTACTACTATTACGATTACTACTACCACTCCTACTACTACTACCACTGTTACTACTATTGCTACTACCATAATGACTACTACTACCTCTACTACTACTATTACAACTACTACTCCTATTGCTACTATTACTACTACTAGTAATACTGTTGCTGCTACTACTGCTGCTGTTACTACTACTTCTACGAATACCACTACTACTACTGCTGCTGCTTATGCTACTAGTACTGCCACTACTACTGCGGATGGCATTGCTGTTGTTGCTCCTTCGACTACAACTACTACTACAATTAATGCTACTACTACAACTACAACTACTACTACTCCTACTACTACGACTTCTATAATTACTGCTACTGCTACTACATCTTCTATCGCTACTCCTACTACTACTGCACCTTCTACTACTACTACTGCAACTACGATAACAACAATAACAACTACCACGGTTACTAGTACTACTATACTTGCTACTGCTACTTTGACTACTACTCCAACTACTGCTACAACTAAGACTACTATTTCTAGTATAACTATGACTACTACAATTAATACTACTACTACTGCTGCTATTGCTGCTGCTGCTACTACTACTACTACTATTACCACCACGACTACTACTACTACTGCTACTACTACAACTACTACTTCTACTGCTACTATTACTACTACTACTACTACTACTACTACTAATACTATTACTAATATTACAACTAATATTGCTTCTCTGACTCTACTACTCCTACAACTACTATTACTACTCCAACTAGTAATACTACGGCTACTACTATTAATTCTACCACTGCTACTACTCCTGGTCCTACTACTACACGTTCTCCTACACCAATTCAAACTACTACTCCCACTATTACTACTACTACTACTATGACTACTACTGCTACTTCTTCTACTACTACTAATATTTCTACTTTCACTACTACTACTACTGCAACAAGTACTACTACAACTACTACCACCTCTAAAAATACTGCTATTGATACTACTACACCTACTACATCAGCGACTACAACTATGATGACTGCTACTACTACAACTCCCACTACTAGTTCTTCTACTACTACTACTACTACTACAACTCCTAACACTCCTGCTACTATTACAACTTTTACCACTACTACTACTACTACCTCTACCACTCCTTCTACTGCTACTACAATAACTGCGACTTCTACTACTACTACTATAGTTACTACTACTACTACTACTACTACTACTACTATAGTTACTACTACTACTACAGTTACTTCTACTGCTGCTACTACTACTACTACTACAGTTACTACTACTACTACTACTACAGTTACTACTACAACTACTGTTGCTACTACTACAACTACTATTGCAATAACAACAACTGCTACTACTACTACTACTTATACTCCTACTACAACTACTTCTACTACAACTATTACATTAACTACAACTGTTATTACAACTACTATTACTATTACTGCTACTTCTATTACTACTACTATTACTACTACTGCTGCAACTACTACTACTATTACTACTACCATTATTATCACTACCACAGCCACTATTACAACTACTTCTACTTCTCCTACTTCCACTACTACTACTATTACTATTGCTGCTGCAACAATAATAACAACTACTACTACTATTATTCGTACTGCCGTAGCTACTATTACTACTACTACTACTTCTGATGTTGCCAATGATACTGCTTCTGCTGCTGCTCCGGTTCCTACTGCCACAACTACTATTGCTACCACTACTACCACAGTGGCTCCTAATACTACTACTATTTCTGCTATTTCTATGACTACTACTACTACAGCTATAATAACTACTACCACTTCTGATTCTACTACTACCTACAACTGCCACTACTTCTACTATTGCTACTCCTACTATGACTTCTACTGCAACTACTACTACTACCACTACTCCAACTAAGAGTACACCAATTACTGCTCCAACTTCAACTCCTACTATGACTATTACTACTATTACTACTACTAATAGTATTGCTACTACTACCTCTACTAATACTGTTACTACTACTACTACCGGTTTTACTACTGCTACTACTACTCCTCTACTTGTACTAATACTACTAATACTACTACTACTATTACGGCTACTACTAATACTACTATTACTACTACTTCTGCTATTGTTGCTGCTACTACTACTATGACTACTACTCCTACCAATACAACTATTACTTATGAAATTACTACTACCAAAACAACAACTACTACTCCTACTGATTCTACTACTTCAACTACAACTACTATTATTACTACTATTACTACTACTACTTCTGCAACTACAACTGCTCCTACTACTACAACTCCAACTCCTACTACTACAACTACTCCTACTACTACTACTACTACTTCTGCTACTACAACAAGAACTATTATTGTTATTGCTGCTACTTTTGTTGTTGCTACTTGCAATACAACTAGTATTACTACTACTACTAGTACTCCAACTGCTACTATTGCTACTACTACTCCTACTACTATTAGGACTACTACAACTCTTACTACACTCCTACTCCAACTTCTACTTCTACTATGACTCCGACTACTACTACAACTGCTACTACTACCATTCCTAATACTACTCCTACTACTACAACTACTCTTACTACAACTAGTACTACAGCAACAACTACTACTGCTACCACTATAACAACTGTTGTTGCTGTTGTTGCTGCTACTACTACTACTACTACTACTGCTACTACTACAACTACGACTACCACTACAACTATTGCTACAACAACTACTACTATAATAACAACAACTACGACTATTACTACTACTACTGCTACTACTGCTACTACTACTAGGACTACAACTAATACTACTACTAGTACAAGTACAACTACTACTATTAGTACAACTATAACTCCTATTGCTACCAATACTACTACTACTACTACTTCTGCTACTGTTATTACAACTACTACTACAAGTACTACTTCTACTGCTGCTACCATTACTATTACTACTACTACTGCCAGTACTGCTACTGCTACTACCAATACTATTACGATTCCTACTACTTCTACTACTACTATGACTATTGCTACTGCTACTTTTGCTGCTACTGCTTCTACTGCTGCGACTGTTATAGTAGTAGAAGCATTAGTTGTTGTACCAGAAGTAGTAGTAGTAGTATTAGTAAGAGTAGTAGGAGTAGTAGCAGTTGTAGTAGCATAATTGTAGTAACAGTAGTAGTAGTGGAAGTAGTAGTATAAGCAATACTAATTATAGTAACAGTAGTAGTAGTGGCAGTAGTAGTATAAGCAATACTAATTGTAGTAACAATAGTAGTAGTGGCAGTAGTAGTAGTAGGAGTAGTAGGAATAGTAGCAGTTGTAGTAGCAATAGTTGTAGTAGTAGCAGAAGTAGCAGAAGTAGTAGTAGTGTTGCTAGTAGTACCAGCAGCAGATGTAATAATAGTAGCAGCAGCAGCAGATGTAATAGTAGTAGTAGTAGCAGTATCTGCTGAAGTAGCAGTAGTAGTTGTATTAGTAGTTATAGCGGTAGTAGTAGTGGTAGCATTAGTAGTAGTAGTATTAGGAGTAATAGTAGAAGTAGCACTAGCAGTAGAAACAGTAAGAGCTGACGTAGCAGCAATAGCTGTATTGGTAATAGTAGATGGAGTTGTAGTAGTTGTAGTAGTAGTACTATTAGTTTTAGGAAGAGGAGTAGTAGTAGTAGCAGTAGTAGTTGTAGTGGTAGTGGTAGTAATAGAAGTAGTAGTAGTAATAATAGTAGTAGTAGTGGTAGTAGTTGTAGTTGCAGAAGCAGTAGTAGATGCAGCAGTAGTTGTACCAGTGGAAGTGGTAGGAGAAGTTGTCGTAGTAGTAGTCGTAGTAGTATTAGAACTAGAAGTTGCCGTAGTAGCAGCAGTAGTAGTAGTACAACTGCTTCTACTGCTACTATTATTACTCATCCTACTGCTACTAGTAGTAATACTACTTCTAGTAGCAGAACTTCTACTGTTTCTACTCCTTCTACTGCTGCTGCTACTATTAATACTACTTCTACTCCAACTCCAACTGCTACTCCTACTCCTACTCCTATTTTAACTGCTACTACCCCAACTAGTACTACTACTACACCTACTAGTATTACTACTACTACCACTACTACTACTACAACAACAACAATAACTACAACGGTTACTATTACTACTACTGCTACTACTAATCCTCCTGCAGCTATTGCCACCACTACAATAACTATTGCTACTCCAGCTACAACTCCTAGTCTTACTCCCACTACTACTATTGCATCTCCTACTCCTCCTACTACTACTCCTCCCAGTACTACTACTGCAACAGCTACTAAGACAACTACACCTCAACTTACTGCTGCTACTACTACTACTACGCCTACTACTTCTACTGTTACTACTACTCCTCCTACTACTACTAATCCTACTACTACACCAACTCCTACTACTACAACTACTACTACTACTACTACTCCTACTGCTACTCCTACTCCTACTACTCCTTCTACTACAACTACTAGTATTTCTACTACTACTTCTACTCCTACTACTACTCCTACTGCTACTCCTACCATTACTATGACTACTCCTACTCCTACTACTACTACTCCTACTCCAACCATTACTACTCCTACTCCTACTCCTACTCCTACTACTTCTACTACTACTCCTACTCCTACCATTACTACTACTCCTACTCCTACTCCTACTACTTCTACTACTACTACTACGTATACCATTACTACTACTCTGACTCCTACTCCTACTTCTACGACTTCCACTACTACTACTACTACAAGTATAACTACTGCTGCTGCTACTACAACTGTTACTACAACTCCAGTTACTGCTTCTACTACTACTACTGCTGCTACTTAATACCTACTACCTCTAGCACTACTACAACTGCCATTGCTACTACTATTGCTGCTGCTGCAATTGTTGTTGTTGCTACTACTACTACTACTACAACTCCTACTATTACTACTACAACTCTTCTACTAGTACTACTACTCCTACTACTAGTACTACAACTAATACAACAATAACAACTACTACTACAATTACTACAGTTGCTACTACTACTACTACTATTACTACAACTATTAATATTGCTATGACTACTACATCTACGACTTCTTTGACTACTTCTAGTACTACTACTATTACTACTTCTGCTACTGCTACCTCTACTACAATACTACTACTATAGCTACTACTGCTACCTCTACTACTACTACATTACTACTACCACTACAACTACTACTTCTACTACAACTACTGTTGCTACTACTACTACTACTACTACTACTACTTTTGCTACTACATCTAAAACTACTACTAGTACTAATACTACTAGTACTAGTATAAACACTACTACTACTACTACTACTACAATAACAGTTACTGCTGCTACTACTGCTCCCACTACTACTACTACTACTACTACACCAACTCCTACTTTTACAGCAACTACTACTACCTGTACTCCTACGACTTCTGCTACTGCTTCCACTACAATTACAACTACTACTTTTGCTACTACTACTACTATAAATACTACTACTACTATTACGACTCCTACTGCTAGTGCTACTCCCACTACAATTACAATTACAACTAACTACTGCTACTTCTCCTACACTACCACTACTACATCTACATCTGCAACTTCTACTACTCCAACTCTAGCTTTTACAACAACAACAACTACTACTGCTATGACTTCTGCAACTGCTACCACTGGAATTAGAACTACTACTTTTACTATTACTACTACAAATACTACTGCTACAATTACTACTCCTATTACTATTACTATTACCACTACTACTTCAACTTCTCCTCCTACTACTACTACTATTGCTTATACTACAACTACTACTACAACAACGACAACAACAACTACTACAACTACTATAATTATTACTAACTCCTAGTACTCCTACTTCTACTACTGGTACAATAACTATTACTACTCCTGCTGCTATTTCTACTACTACAACAACAACAATAACTACTACTACTTCTACTCTTGTAGCTACTACTACTCCAACTACCATTACAAGTACAACTACTATTGTTACCACTTCTACTACAACAACTACTACAAATACTACTACTTGCATTACTACTGCTACTACTAATGCTACTACTTCTTCTTCTTCTTCTTCTACTACTACTACTACGTCTGCAACAACTACTACTTTGACCCATACTACAACAACTACAGCTACTATTACTAATCCTACTACAACTACTAATACTACTAATACAATTACAACAACAACTACTGCTACCGTAAATACTATAACTACTGTAACTACTCCTAATGCTAATACTACTCCTACAGCTATTACAACTACTACTACCGCTGCTATGTCTTGTACTGTTACCACTACTACTACAATTATTATTACTAATACTACTACAACTACTACCATTGTTGCTGCTGCTTGTAGTACTACTACAACTACGACTACTACTACTACTACAACTTCTACTACTACTATTATTACTATTCTACTGCTATGACTACGACTACTACTACTACTACTACTACTACTACTACTACTACTACTACTACTACTACTACTACTACAAGTACCACTATTACTACTACTACAACTGCTTTTACCGCTTCTACTACTACGACTACTTCTATTACTACTTCTACGATGGCTACTACTACTACACAACTACAACAACTACTTCTGCTGCTACTTCTACTACTACTACACTACAACTACTATTTCTACTACTACTGCTACTGCTATAACAACTACTACTACTAGTACAACTTCGGCAGCAACATCTACTATACTAGTAGAACAAATACTACTAGTACAAGTACAAACAATACTACTACTGCTGCTACTACTACTACTACAACAATTAATACTACTCCTACTACTACTACTACTACTACTACTACTATAGCTACAACTACTACTACTCGAACTCCTACTATTACAACTTCTACTGCTACTACTACTCCTACAAGTACTCCTACGGCTACCACTACAATTACAACAACTACTACAACAAATACTACTACTACTGCTGCTACTATTACTACTCCTACTGCTACTCCAACTACTACTACTACTCCTCCTACTACTACTATAATTACTACTACTATTGCTAGTTTTTCTTCTTCTACTACGAGTACTACAACTAATGCCACAACTACAACAACTACTACAATAACTACTCATACTAAAACTGCTACTACTACAACAACAACAATTACTACTACTATTACTACTGCTACGATTACAACTACTACTAACACTACTACTACTACTAGTGGTGCTACTCCTACTGCTTCTACTTCCCCTACTAATACTTTAACTACTAAAACTACTACTAATACTACTACTTCTAATACTACTTAAACTCCAGCTCCTACTATTACACATTCTACTACTACCATTGCACCAACAAATACTCCTAAAGCTATCACTACAATTATAACTACTACTACTACAAAAACTACTACTACTATTACAACTCCTACTTCTAATTCTACTCCTACTACTTTTACCACTACTACAAATACAGCTACTTCCGCTACGACTACTACTACTACTACTACTACTACTACTACTACTACTACTACTACTACTACTAATGCTACAACAACTACTACTGTAACTACTACTAGTCCTACCACAACTACTGCTACTACAACGACTACCACTAGAAATAATGCTGCTACTACTACTATTACTACTTCCACTACAACTACTACTTGTGTTGCTACTCCAACTGCGACTACTTCCCCTACTACTATTACAACTACTACTACAACTTCTACTACTTCAACAACTTATACTACTACTAATACTACTATTTCTATTGCTACTACAATAACTACTACTACTCCAACTACTACAACTACTACTACTACTACTACTACTACTATTACTACTGCCACTACTGCTACTACTACTACTATTACATCTATTACTACTTCGTCTGCTACTATTTTTGCTACTACTAAAACAACTAATACTAATACTACTACTACTACTATTACAACTACAACTACTACTCCTACTAGTACTACGTATACTACTGCTACTCCCACTCCAACTCTCCTACTCCTACTCCTACTACTACAACAGCTTCTACTACTACAACTACCACAACTATTGCTCCTGCAACTTCTACTTCTGGAAGTTCTACTATTGCTACTACTACTACAACTACTACTACAATTACTGCTGCTACTATATTTATTATTACTACTACTACTATTGCTATAAATGCTACTATAGCTACAACTACTACTACTCCTACTTCCACTACTACTTTTACTATTGCTACTACTACAACTAGTACTGCTACTTCTACTACTAATACTGCTAGTACTGCTGCTACTATTACTGCCACTGCTACAACCACTACTACTACTACCACTGCTACAACTACTACCACTGCTACTGCTATAGATACTACTACTAATGCTGCAGCTACTACTACTACTTCTATACCTACTACTGCAACTACTACTAATTCTAATGCAGTAGTAGTGCAGCAGTAATAGTAGTAAAAGTAGTAGTAGTAGTAGTAGTACGACTAGTAGTAGCTGTAATTGTGGCACCAGCACTAGTATTAGTAGGAGTAGCAGTAGTAGAAATAACAGAAATAGTAGCAATAGTAATAATTATGGGAGAAGTATTAGTAGTAATATAAAAAATAGTACAACAGTAGTAGTACTAGCAAAAGTAGTAGCAAAAGTAGTAATAGTAGTAGTACTAGAAGTTCGAGTCATCATAGTAGTAGAGGCACCTATAGTAGTCATAGTAGCAGTAGCAGCATAGTTGTAGAAGTTGATAGCAGTAGTAGTAGTAGTAGTAGTAGTAGTAGTAGTAGTAGTAGTAGTAGTAGTAGTAGTAGTAGTAGTAGTAGTAGTAGTAGTAGTAGTAGTAGTAGTAGTAGTAGTAGTAGTCGTAGTAGTCGTAGTAGTCGTCGTCGTCGTCGTCGTCGTCGTCGTCGTCGTCGTCGTCGTCGTCGTCGTCGTCGTCGTCGTCGTCGTCGTCGTC
>RXID01015191.1:53288-107145 GCA_005019695.1 Trichopus zeylanicus subsp. travancoricus
ATTTGTAGTAGTAGTGGCTGTAGAGGCATCAATAGAAGTAGCAAAAGTCATAGTAGTAATAGTAGTAGTAGTAGTGATAGTAGTAGTTATAGTAGCCATAGCAGTAGTTGGAGCAGGAGTAGTTATAGAGTAGTAGTGGTAGCAGTAGAAGTAGTAGTAATCGTAATAGTAGTAGTAATAGTAGTAGTGGTACTAATAGTGGTATTAGTGGGAGTAGTAGTAGTAGCAGTAGGAGCAGTAGTGGTAGTTATAATAGTAGTAGTAGCAGTAGCAGTAGTAGAAGTAATAGTAGTAGTATCAGCAATAGTGGTACTAGTAATAGTATTAGTAGGAGTAGAAGTGGCAATAGTAGCAGCAGTAGCACTTGTAGTAGCAATAGTAGCTTCAATAGCACTAGTAGTAGCTGAAGTAATAGTAACAATAGCAGTTGTAGCAGTAGCAGTAGCATCAGCAGCATGACCAGCAACAACAAAAACAGTAATAGTGGTAGTAGTAGTGTAATAGCAATAGCAATAGTAGTAGCAGCAAAAGCAATACCCATAGTACTAGTAGTGGTAGTAGTTGATACTATGGCATTAGTGGTGTAGTGGTAGTAGTGGCAATAATAGCTATTGTATGTAAAGCAGTGGTAGTTGTAGTAGTAGCAGCCTCAGCAACAACATTTGGAGCTACAACAGCAACAACAGAAGTAGTAGAAGTAGTAGTAGTAGTAGCAATAGTAGTATAATACTAGTAGTAGCACAAGTAGTAGTAGTAGTAATAGTAGTAGCAGCATCAGTGGTAGTATTGGTTGTAGTAGTAGTGGTAGCAATATTAGTAGTAGTCATAGTAGTAGAAGCTAAAGTAGTATTAGCAGTAGCAGCAATAGTAGTAGTAGTTGTTGTAGCAGTGACAATAATAGCATTCGTAGTAGTAGTGGTAGTAGCAGTAGCAGCGGAAACAACAGTAGTAGTTGTAATAATAGAGGCTGGAGTTGTAGTAGTTGTTGTTGTAATAGTAGTAGTAGTAGTAGAAGGAGTTGGAGTAGTAGTAGTAGTGGTAATAGTAAAAGGAGTAGGACTAGCAGTTATGGTAATAGTAGTAGTAGTAGTAGTAGTAGTAGTAGTAGTAGTAGTAGCAGCAGTAGTAGTAGTAGTAGTAGTAGTAGTAGTAGTAGTAGTAGTAGTAGTTGTTGTAGTAGTAGTAATAGTGGTAGAAGTGGTACGAGTAATTGTAGAAGTTGTAGTAGTACTAGTAGTAGTAGCAGTAGTAGTAATAGTCAAAATAGGAGTAGCAAAAGTAGTAGTATTAGTAGTGGTAGTGGCAATAGTAGTAGTAGTAGTAGTAGTAGTAGTAGTAGCAGCAACAGTAGTAGTAACAGTGGAAGTTGTAGTGTAGTAATCATAGTTGTAGTAGTTGTTGATTTTATAGTAGTCTAAGTAGTAGCATCAATAGCATTAGAAGTAGTAGTAGTAGAAGTAGTACTGGCAGCAGTAGTAGTAGCAGGAATAGTAGCACGAGTAGTAGTAGTGGTCACAGTAGTAGTTGTAGCAGCAGAAGTAGTAGTGCCCATGCTCGTACAAGTAGTAGTTGTAGTAGAAGTAGTAGTAGTAGTGCTAATTGTAGTATTTGCAGTAGTAGTACAAGTAGCAACAGAAGTGGCATTAGTATTAGTAGCAATTGCAGCAATAGTAGCGGCAATAGCAGCAATGGTAACACTAGTAGGAGAAATAGGAGCAATAGTAGTAGTAGTTGTACAAGAAGTGGTAGTGGTAGTATTCGTACCAGTAGCAGCAGCAAAAGGAGTAGTGTTAGTAGTAGTAGTAGTAGTAGTAGTAGTAGTAGTAGTTGTAGTAGTAGTAGTAGTAGTAGTAGTCGTCATTGTAGTAGTAGTAATAGTAGTATTAGTAGTATTAGTATTAGTAGAAATAGTAGTAGCAAGAGTTATAGTGGTAGTAGTAGTAGTGGCAAAAGCAGCAGTAGTTATAGCAGGAGGACTAGTAGTGGTGGTGGTAGTAGTAGTAGCAGCAGCAGCAGCCGAAGCAACAGTCGCAGTTGTATTAGTAGTAGTAGTAGTATTAGTAGTAATGGCAGTTGTACTAGTAATCAAAATAGTAGTAGTGGTAGTAGCAGCAGCAGAAGAGCAACTGCAATAGTAGTAGTAAAAGGAGTAGTAGTAGTTATAGTAGTAACAATAGTAATAGTAGTAGTACTAACAGTAGCAGTGGCATTAGTAGCAGCAGTAGTAGGTGTAGTCATAGTTGTAGAATTCAGAGTAGTAGGGGTAGGAGTTGCAGTAGGAGTTGTAGTAGTCATAGTAGTGCTAGTAGGAGTAGTCATAGTAGTAATAGTAGGAATTGGAGAAGTAGTAGTAGTAGCAGCAACAACAACAACAATAGTAGTAGCAGCAATAACAACCATAGTAGTAGTTGTTGTCGTAGGTATAGCATAAGCAATTGAAGTAGAAGGTGTAGTAGTTGTAGCAGATAGCATAAATAGTGGTAAAATAAGTAGTAGTAGTAGAAGTTGTTGGAGTTGTAATAGTTGTAGTAGTAGTAATAGTTGTAATAGTAGAATGAGTAGCGGTAATATTAGGACTAAGAATAGTAGTAGTAGTAGTAGAGGAAGAAGTAATAGTAATTAACATGGTAGAATAAATAGTAGGTGTAGTAACAGTAGCAACAACAGTAGTGGTAGTAGTAATAGTTGATGTAGCTGGAGTAGTAGCAGTAGATGCAGTCGTAGTAGTAGAAGTAGTTTTAGGTGAAGTAGTAGTAGTAGTAGTTGTTGTTGTTGTTGTGGTTAGCAGTCGAAGTAGTCATAGAAGTCATAGTAGAAGTTGTTGTAGGAGTAGTGGTAGTAGTAGTTTGTAGTATTAGGAGCAGGAGTAGTAGCTATAGTAGTAGTTGTAGTAGCAGTAGTAGTACTAATAGTCATAGTAATAGCAATAGTAGTAGTATTAGGAGTGGTAGTCGTAGTAGTAGTAGTAGTGGTGGTGGTGGTGGTAGTAGTAGTAGTAGTAGCAGCAGCAGCAGCTGTAGGAGTAGTAGTGTCACTAATAGTAGTAGTAGTGGTAGTAGTAGTTGTAGTAGCAGTAGTATTCCTAGTAGTAATAGTAGTTGTACTAATAAAAGTAGTAGTAGTTGTAGTAGTAATGGTAGTACTAGCAGGAGGAGGAGTAGTAGTAGTAGTAGTAGTAGTAAGAGCAGAAGTAGGAGCAGTAGCAGTAGTAGTAACTGTGGTAGTACAGGAAGGAGTAGTTGTAGAAGTCATAGTAGTGATTGTTGTTAAAGTAGTAGTAGTAATAGTTTTAGCAATAGTAGTAGTATTAGTAGTAGTATTAGTAGTATTAGTAGTATTAGTAGTAGTAGTAGTAGGAATAGTAGTAGTAGTAGTAGTAGTACTTGTTGTGGTAGTTGTAGTGGTGGTAGCGGTAGCAGTTGTTGTTGTAGTTGCAGTTGTAGTGGTAGTAGGAGTAGTAGTAGTAGTTGTTGTTATTGTTATTGCTGTTGTAGTAGTAGTAGTAGTACTAGTTGGAGTATCAGTGGTGCTAGAAGTAGCAGCAGCAATAGTATTAGTAGTAGTAGCTACTATAGTAGCAGCTGCAGTGGCAGGAGTACTAGTAGTAGTCTAGTAGTAGCAGTAGTAGAAGCTGTAGGAACAAATACAGCAGTCGCAATAGTCATAGTAGTAGATGATGTAGTAATAGTTGTAGCAGCAGGAGCAATAGTTGCCGCAATCGTAGTAGTACTAGTAGTAGTAGTAGTAGTTGTTGTTGTTGTTGTTGTTGTTGAAGGAATAGTAATAGTAGTAGTAGTAGTCATAGCCGTAGTGGTAATGGTAGTAGTAGTAGCAGCAACAGTAGCACTAGTAGTAGTAGTAGTAGTAGCAATAGTAGCAGTAGCAGTGGTAGTAGTAGTAGTGGTGGAGGTAGTAGTTGTTGTAGTAGTAGTAATAGCAGTAGTTATAGTAGCACTAGTTGAAGCGGTAGTAATAGCAGCAAAAGTAATACGTGTAGTACTATTAGTGGTTGTAGTAGATGTAGTAGCGTTAGTAGTGTAATAATAGTAGCAATAATAGTCGAAGTAGGTGAATTAGTGGTAGTTGTAGTTGTAACAGCAGCAGCAATAATAGCTGGAGCAATAGCAACAGTGGCGGCAGAAGTAGTTGTAGAAGTAGGAGTAGTAGTAATAGTTGTGTAGTACTAGCAGCAACAGCAGTTGTAGTAGTAGTAACAGTTGTAGTAGGAGTAGTAGAAGTAGTAGTAGTATTAGCAATAGCAACAACAATAGTAGTACTAGTTGTAGTGTTAACAATAGCAGCGACGGCGGTAGAAGTGGTCATAGTAGCAGTAGTACTAGTCATGTAGCAGAAGAAGTAGCAGTGTTAGTAGTAGTAGTAGTCAAAGTGGGTGATGTAGTAAGAGTAGTAGTAGTTGCCGCAGTTGCGACAGTAATAGTATTAGCAGAAGCAATTGCGATAGTAGCAGTAGCAACAGCCATAGCAGTAACAACGACGACAATAGTAGCATTAGTAGTAATAGAAGCTAGAGCAGTAGTAGTAGTAGTTGTTGTAAGAGCTAGAGCAAAAGCAGTAGTAGTTGTAGTAAGAGCTCGAGCAAAAGTAGTAGTAGTAGTAATAGTAAAAGGGGTAAGAGCAGTAGTGGTTGTAATAAATGTAGTTACAGTAGTTGCAGTATTAGTAGCAGTAGTGTAAGTAGTAATAGTCATAGTAGTAGTAGTAGTGGTAGTAATTGTAGTAGCAGCCGTAGTAGCAAGAGTAGTAGTAGTAGAAGAAGTGGAAGTAGTAGTTATTATATTAGTAGTAGCAGTAGTAGTATTCGCAGAAGCAGTTGTAGTAGTAGTTGTAGGAGTACTAGTTGTTATTGTCGCTGTTGTAGTATAAGTAGTATTAGAAGTTGGAATAGTAGTAGTAGCAACATAAGTATTAGTAGTTGTAGCAGTAGTAGTAGTTTCAATAGTAGAAGTTGTAGTAGTAGTAGTACTAGTCGATGTAGCAGTAATAGTTGTTGTAGTGGTAGTATTAGTAGAAATTATAGATGTATTTTTAGAAGGAGTAGGAGTTGGAGTAGGAGTAGTAATAATAGTTGTAGTAGTAGCAATAGTAGTAGCGGCAGTAATAATAGTACTAGAAGTCGGAGTAGTAGTAGTAGTTATAGTTTTAGAAGTACTAGTAGTAGTAGTAGTAGTAGTAGTAGTCGCCGAAGTTGTTGTAGAAGTAGTGGTAGGAGTAGCAATCCTACTAGTAGGAGGAGTCTTAGTAGTCGAAGGAGTAGTCATAGTAGTGGTAGGAGTAGTAGAAGTAGTAGAAGTAGTAGTAGTAATAGTCGTAGTAGTAGTAGTAGTAGTAGTAGTAATAGTAGTAGTAGTAGTAGTAGTAGTAGCAGCAGTAGTAGCAGTAATAGTAGTTGTAGTAGTCACAGTAGTAGTCGTAGCAGTAGTAGTAGTAGTAGTGGCAGTAGTAATAGTAGCAGTAGCAGTAGTAGTAGCAGCAGTAGAAGCAGTAGCAGTAGTAGCAGTCATTGTAGTATTTGTGGTAGCAGTAGTAAGAGTGGTAGTAAAAGTAGTAGAAGTAACAGAAGTAGTAGTTGTAGTAGTGGTAGTAGTAGGAGCAGTGGGAGTATTAGTAGTAGTAGTAGTAGTAGTAGATGCAGTAGTAGTAGTAGCGGGAGTGCTCATACTAGTAGTAGTAGTAGTAGTAGTAGAAGTAGTAGTAGAAGCAGTACAAGTTGCAGCAGTAGTGCGAGTAGTTGGAGTAGTAGAAGTAGTTGTAGTAGTTATAGCAGTACTAGTAGTAGCATTATTTGTTGTAGCTGTTGCAGTAGTAGGTGTAGGATTAGTGAGTAGCAATAGCAGCAGTAGCAGTAGCAGTTGTAGCCATAGTGGTAGTTGTTGTAATACTAATAGCAGTAGTAGTAATAGTAGTAATAGCAGCTACAATATTGGTGGAAAAATTACTAGTAGTAGTCGTAGTAGCAGCAGCAACAATAGTAGTAGTAGTAGTAGTAGTAATAGTAGGACTAGTAGTGGTTGTAATAATGGAAGCACTAGTAGTAGTTGTAGTAGCAGCAACAATAGTAGCAGTAGTAGTATTAGCAAAACTAGTAGCAGAAGTTCAAGTTGAAGTAGCAGCAGGAGTGCTTGTAGTAGTAGTAGTTGTAGAAGCTGTAGTTGTAGCAGCAGCTATAGTAGTAGTAGCAGAAGTAGTATTAGTAGGAGAAGTAATAGGTGTATTAGTAGTAGCAGCAGTTGCAACAAAAGTAGTAGCAGCAGGAGTAGTCGTAGTAGTAGTAGCAGCAGTTGCAATAGTAGTAGTTGTAGTAGCTCCAACCGTAGTAGCAATAGCAGCAGCACTAGTAGTGGTAGTGCATTAGCAGTAGTAATAGCAGTAGCTATAGTAGTAGTAGCAATAGCAGCAGTAGTTCTAGTTGTAGTAGTAGTGTTAGTAGTATTAGTAGTAGCAGTGGAACTAGTAGTAACAGAAGTTTTAGTAGGAGAATTAGTAGCAGTTGTAGTTGTGGAAGCAGAAGTAGCAGTAGTTGTATGAGAATTCATAGCAGTAGTAGTATGTGTAGTTGGTCGTAGTAGTAGTAGTTCTTGTAGTGGTATTATTGGCAGAAAGTAATAGTCTAACAAGTAGTTGTAGGATTAGTTGTTGTTGTTGTTGTAGTAGTAGTAGTAGTAGTAGTAGTAGTAGTAGTAGTAGTTGCAGTAACAGTAGTAGTTGTAGTAATAATAGTAGTAGTAGTAGTTGTTGTTGTTGTTGTTGTTGTAGCAGTAGTAATAGATGTAATAGTAGTAGTAGCACTAGCAGTAGTAGTAATAGTAGAAGTTGTTGTACTAGTAGTGTTAGTTGTAGCAATAGTAGTAGTAATAGAAGTAGGAGTAGTAATAGTAGTAGTAAAAGCAGTCGTAGCAATAGTAGTAGTAGTTGTTGTGGTACCAGTAGACGCAATAGTTGTAGTAGCAATAGCAACAGTAGCTGTAGTAGTAGTAGTAGTTATGGAAGTAGTAGTTATAGTACTAGGAGAAGTTGAGTTGTAGCAGTAGCTGTAGTAGGAGTAGAAGTAGTAGTAGCTGTAGCGGTACTAGTAGCACACCTAGTAGTAGTTGTTGTAGCAGCAGCAATAGTTGTAGAAGTAGTAATAATAGTAGTGGCAGTAGTAGCAGCTGTGGTAGCAGTCGTACTAGTTATAATCATCGTAGTAGTAGTGGCAGTAGTAGCAATAATAGTAGTAGTAGTAGTTATAGTTGTAGCAGTAGAATTATTTGTATCAATTATAGTTGAGGTAGTAGTAGTTGCTATAGGCAAAGTAGTTGAAGTGGTAGTACTAGTAGTAGTATTAGTTGTTGTAGGAGGAGGAGGAGTAGTATTTGCAGTAGTAGAAGCAGTAGTAGTGGCAGTAATAGTAGTAGTAATAGTATTGGTAGCAGCAACAGCAGTAGTAGTAGTAGTAGTAATAATAGTAGTGCTCGTAGAAGTTGTTGCTGTTATTGTTGTAGTAGTAGTACTAGTAGCAAGAGTAGTAGTAGTAGCATTTGTAGTAGTAGTAGTAGAAATAGTAGTAGTAGTAGTAGTAATAGTAGTAGTAGTAGTATAAGTGGTAGTAGCAGTCGTAGTAGTAGATGTAGTGGTGATGGGGGGTGGTGGTAGTAGTAGTAGTAGTAGTAGTAGTAGTAGTAGTAGTAGTATTAGGAGTACTATTACTAGTTGTAACGTTAGTAGCAGCAGTAGTAGTAGTAGCTATAGTAGTTGTAGTTGTAGAAGCAGCAATAACAACAGTAGTAGTAGTAGTAGTAGTAGTAGAACTAGTAGTTGTAGTATTTGAAGTAATAGTTGTAGTAGTAGTAGCAGTCGTAGGAGTTGTAGTAGTAGTAGTAGTTGTCTTTGTAGTATTAGTTGTTGTACTAGTAGTAGAAGTAGTAGTAGCAGCAGCAGTAGTAGTTGTTGTTGTATTAGTAGTAGTAGTAGTAGTGGTTGCAATAGAAGTAGTAGTCGTAATAATAGTAGCAATAGCGGAAAGAGTTATAGTAGTACTAGCAGTAGCTATAGTAGTAGTAATAGTACTATTAGATGTAGTAGTTGTAGTAGAAGTAGTAGTTGTAATTGTTGTAGTTGTAGGAGTAAGTAGTTGTAGTTGTAGTAGTATTAGTAGTATTAGTAGTAGTACTAGTTGTGGTTGTGGTTGTTGTTGTCGTGACAACAGTAGTACGAGTTGTAGTAATAGTAGTAGCAATAGTAGTAATATTATTAGTAGTAGTAGCAACAACAGTAGGAGTAGGAGTAGGAATAGTAATAGTCATAGTAGTAGTAGTAGTAATGATAGTAGTTGTAGTAGTAGTAGAAGTAGTAGTTGCGGTAGTAGCAGTAGTGGAAGTAGTTATAGTTGAACTAGTATTTGTAGTTGTAGCAGTAGTCGAAGCAGTAGAGTTGCAGCAGCAGTAGTAGCAGCAGTAGTAATAGTTGCAGCAGCAGCAGTAGTAGCAGCAGTAGTGGTAGTGGTAGTAGTAAGACAAGTGGTACTAAGACAAGTAGTAATAGTAATAGTATTAGTCAGAGCAGTAGGAGTAGCAGTAGAAGTTGCAGCAACACCAGTAGTAGTAGCAATAGCGGAAGTTGTAGGAGCAACAACAACAATAGGATTAGGAGTATTTATAGTAGGAGCAATAGTAGTAGTAGTAATATAAAGAGCAGGAATAGGTGTAGAGGTAGTAATAATAGTAGCATTAGTAGCAGAAGTCATTGTAGTAGTAGTAGTAGGAGTAGGGAAAGTGGTAGTAATAGTAGTAGGAGTAGGAGTAGTAGTAGTAGAAGCACAAGTAGGAGTAGGATTAGTGCCGGTAATTCTACTGCTACTACAACTACTATTGCTACTACTACTACTACTAGTACTACTTCTACTTATGCTTCTACTGCTACAAAAACGTTTTCTGCTACTACTAGAACAACCAATACGACTGCTACTACTGCGGCTACTGCTACTACTACTACCGCTACTACTACTACTACTACTACAACTACAACTACTCCGATTGCTTCTACTACTACTGCTACTGCTACAACTACAATTTTTACTACGACTACAACTGCTGCATTTGCTGCTGCTACTACTAGTACAGTACTAATACAACTACTACTACTAGTACTGCTGCTACTCCAACAACTACTCCAATTACTACTACTGATACCACTACTACTACTATTACTATTGCTGCTCCTACCACTACCACTATTACGGCTACTACTATTACTTCTACAACTACTCCTACTACTACTATGCCTACTACTACTACTGCTCCTACTGCTAATACTACTACTACTGCTGCTACAGCTCCTCCTATTGCTACTACTACTACTCCCACTACTACTATTGCTGCTAGTACTACTACTACTCCTACTGCTACCACTTCTACTAATCCTCCTACTACTGCAACAACTACCACTGCTGCTACTACTACTGCTACTACTACTCCAACTCCTACTCCTACTACTACACCTAATACTGCTTCTACTGCTATAACAACTGCTGCATCAACTGCTACTGCAAGTAATACTACTTCTACAACCACTACAACTACTATTCTTGAAACTACTGCTACTGTTTATACTACAACTACTACTATTGCTACTGGTACTACTACTACTACTCCTATTACTACAACTAGATTTGCTACTTCTGCTTCTACTTCTGCTACCACTCCAACTACAACCACTACTTCTACTCTTACTACGACTACTGCTACAACTTCTGTTGCCACTTATACTACTACAACTACTACTACTAATACTCCTACAAATACTCCTACAACTACTACTACTACTTGTACCACTACTACTGCTACTTATACTATTAGAAGACCAACTATTACTGCTACAACAACTACTATAGCTTCTACTGCTGCTACTACTACTAATACTTCTACTTCTATTGCTACTACTGCTTCCAATACTAGTACAACTCCTAGTATTATTACTACTTCTACAATAACGACAACGACAACAACAACATCTAATACTAGTACTTCTTTTACTATTTCTCTTCCTACAACTATTGCTACTACTACTACTCCCACTGCTACTACTACTACTACTACTACTACTACTACCATCACTACCACTACAACTACTAGTACGGCTGCTGCTGCTTCTATTACTAGCACTACAACTGTTATTTCTATTACTGCTACTACTTGTAGTAGTAGTACTACTACTACAACTTCTACTTCGACTACTACTACAACTTCTGCTACTATTACTAAAACTTCAAACACTGCTACTGTTACTGCTAGTACTATTACTGCTACTGCTACTATTACTACTACTACACCTATTACTACTTCTACTACTAATACTACTACAACTACTACTGCTGCCACTTTTACTACACTTGTTGCTACTACTACTACTAGTACTACTACTACTATAACTACTACACTATTACTACTTCTACTACAACTGTTATGACTACTACCAATATAATTACTACTACTTCCACAACGGCTATTACTTCTACGACTACTACTACTGCTACACTACTACCGCTACTACTACTGCTACTGCTACTGCTGCTTCTACTATTACTCTAACCACTGCTACTACTATTGCTGCTACAACTACTCCTACAGCTACTGCAATTGCTACTACAACTACTACTCCTCCTATTGCTGCTACTGCTGCCACAACTACTATGACTACTACTACTATAGTGACTACTTCTGCTCCTTCTGCTTCTACTGCAACTATTACTGCTGCTGCTACTACTACTACTGCTATTACTATTGCTACTATAGCTACTACAAATACTAGTACTACTACTACTACTACTGCTACAAATAGTACTATTACTGCTACTGCTACTACTTCAACTCCTACTACTACTTCTACTACTACCACTACTACTACTACAACTACTATTACTGCTACCACTACTGCTACTGCTATGACTACAACTAGTACTACTACTTTTACTACTGCTACTCTAACTACTACTTCTACAATTACTACTACTAAGACTATTACTACTATTGCTACTACTACCACCACGACTACTACTACTACTAGTACTACAACTACTATACTTCTACTATTGCTACTACCGCTACTACTACTGCTACTGTTGCTGTTGCTATTGCTGCTACTATTACTACAATTGCTATTAATACTACTTCTTCTGCTATGGGTTTCGATTTATGGTTAGGGTGCTGTAAACGGCGAGTAGAGGAAGAGAGCGCATGGCAGCGACTGTGCGGGCACGAGTGATCTTGTGCAGGGAGATTGTTTAGCAACGGTGAGCAAAGTGAGTGGGCGCGAGGCTAGTGATGGCGCAGGTGCGAGCAAGCTCGGATGGTGACGTCAAGCAGACCAAGCGAGCACAAGACTGGGGATGGCACGGTGCAAGTGAGCTCGCATGGTGATGTCAAGCAAAGCGAGCAGACGCAAGGTCGGCGATGGCATGGGCGTGAATGAACTCACAAGCTTGGTGCCCTCAACCTCACCAACATCACCCTCGCTCCCGAGCCTCACTGACATCATGCCTGCACCCTCAGGCTGGCATCTGCCGCCGGTGCCCTCGTGGGCACCAGAGGCGGGCGTGAGGGTAAGGACTCGATGCCGGCTAGGGTGCGAGCTCGAACTCACTGACGTGCGGGTGTGGGTGCATGGTCCAGAGGGCACGGGTTCAAGCACGGGTGCGAGCGCGAGTGCTGGCTCGCCGGTAAGGGAGCGGTTGAAGTGCAAGTGCTGTTACTCGCCACCGCCGGCCTCACTCCCCTGCTCTCGTGCTCCCGCCCTCACTGGCTTGGGCCCGAAGTCCACAAGCTTGCGCCGGCCTCTAGTCCCCGCTCCAGATCACGAGGGCGAGCGCAGTCACCAGCCTAGTACACTATGACAACAACTACTATGACTTGTACTACTTCTACTCCTACAACTACAACTATAACTACTGCTACTACGACTACATCTACTACAACTAGCACTGCTACTTCTACTACTACTACAACAACTACTACTACAATAACAACTACTACTCCTACTAATAATACAACTAGTACGACTGCTACTACTCCTAATACTACGACTACTACCACAACCACCACTACTACTACTACTCCACCTAGTACTACTACAACTACTATTACTACTACTACTACAGCTACTACTACTACTTATACTACTACAATACAACAACTACTACTGCTACTCCTACTTCAATCCTACTCCAACTACTATTCCTACTGCTAATTCTCATACTACTCCTCCTCCCCCTCCTCCGACTACATACTATAGCCTCTATTGCTTCTACTACTACTACTACTACTTCTACTACTACAACTACAACTCCTACGACTTCTGTTAGCGCTGCTAGTGCTACTACTGCTACTACTATTGATGCTCCTACTCCTACTGTAGCTGCAACTCCTCAACCTACCACTACTACTCCTCCTCCTACTACTACTAATGCTACAACCACCACTACTACTACTACTATTGCAACTACTTCTACTCCAACTCCAACTCCTATTACCACTCCTTCAACAACGACTACTACTAGCACAACTACTACTACTAGTACTACTACAACAAAAACCACTACTAATGCTATTAGTACTACTAAAACTACTACCACTACTACTGTTGTTCCTGCTAATACAACTTCTAGTACTACTACTAGTACTTCTACTACTGCTACTACTACTGTTACTATTACTACTACTAATACTACTACTACCACCACCACCACCACAACAACTACTACTACTTCCACTACTGCTACTCCTACAACTACTACTACTAATACTGCTACTAGTATTACTACAAATACAACTACTACTACAGCTACTGCCGCCACTACAACTTCTACTACTACTACTACTCCTGCTACTACTACTAGAATGACTACTACTCCCACCGATACTGCTACTCTTACTACTTTGACTACTACTACGACTACTACAACTGCTACCTCTACAACTATCACTTCCTCTACTACAACTTACTACTGCTACTGCTACTACTTCTACTACTACTTACTTCTTCAACTACTGCTCCTACTACTACTACCACTATGACCAGTACTACTACCACTACGGCTACTACTACCACTACTACTACTACTACAACGACTACTTCAACTGCTGCTACTACTACAACTACTACTTCAACTACTTCTACTACTACTACTACTACTACTACTACTACTAAATTACTACTACAACAACAACTACTAATACTACTTTAGCTACTACTACACGACTACTACTACTGCTGCTGCTACTACTACTTGTACTACTGCCACTGCTTCTCCCTCTAATACTACTACTACTACAACTGCCACTACCTCTACTACTACTACTACTACCTCACTACTACTACTACTACTACTACTACTACTACTACTACTCTTGCTACTACTGCTACTACTACTATTGTTGCTGCTACTGCTGCTCCTGTTGCTACTGTTGCTGCTACTACTGCTACTACTACTATTACTAGTATAATTACAACTACTACTACTATAAGTACTACTACTACTAGTACAACTACTATAATAACAACTATTACTGCTACTACTTCTACTCCTACTACAATAACAACTACTACTGCTACAACAGTGACTCCTACTATTATTACTTCTCTTACTACTACTCTTGCCGCTACTAATACTACTACTGCTGCGATTTCTACTCCTCCTCCTTCTACTACTACTACTACTACTACTACTACTACTACTATTGCTACTACTACAACTGCTAATCCTACTACTATTACTACTAATACAACTAATATTACTACTACTGTTACTACAATGACTACTGCTGCCGCTACTACAACAACTACTACTACTCCTATTAAAACTAGTACTACTATTACTTCTACAATAATAACAACTACTGCTGCAAGTACAGCTACTACTACTAATGCAACTAGTGCTCCAACTACTACTATTCCTACCACTAAAGCTCTTACTGTTGTTGATATTACTACTATTGCTACTACTACTAGTACTGCTACTAGTACTATTACTACTCCGCCTACTACTACTACTTCTATTATTACTTCTACTTCTACTACTACTTTGGTTGTCACACGTACTGCTATTCTACTACTACTACTACTTCTACTACTGCAACTATTACTACGACAACAACAACAACTACTACTACTACTGCCGCTGCTGCTACTACTACTACTACTACTACTACTACTACTACTACTAGTACTACTTCTACTACTACTACTACTACTACTACTACTTATACTACTGCTACTATTACTACGACAACAACAACAACTACTACTACTACTGCTGCTGCTGCTACTACTACTAGTAGTATTACTTCTACTACTACTACTACTACTTCTACTACTACTACTAGTACTACTTCTACTACTACTACTACTACTACTACTACTTTTACTACTACTACTACACCATTACAGCTTTGCTACCCCTGCTACTACTACTACTATTACTGCGACTAGTACTACTACTACCACCACCATTACTACTACTACAACAACTACTACTACCACTACTACTACCACTCCTACTACTAATACAACTAGTCCTACTACTACTACTACTACTGCTACAACCACTACTACTACTATTCCTCCACAAACTACTACTACTAGTATTAATGCTACTACTACTACAACTACAGCTACTATTTATACTACTAAAATACAACTACTCCTATTCCTACTCCTACTCAAACGCCTACTCCTACTATTATTCCTACTGCTACAGAGGATACTACTCCTCCTCCTACTACTACTACTTGTGCTACTACTACAGCTTCTACTGCTTCTTCTACTACTACTACTACTTCTACTGCTACAACTACAACTTCTACAATTGCTGTTAGTGCTACTAGTGCTACTACTACTACAACAACTACTTCTACTACTACAACTAATGCTACTAATACTGCTGCTACTACTTTTGCTGCTGCTACTCCTACTACAGCTACAACTCCTAAACATACCACTACTCCTCCTCTTCCTACAACTACTAATACTACAGCCACTACTACTACCACTACTACTACTGCAACTACTTCTACTCCAAATCCTACTCCTATTACCACTCCTTCAACTATGACTACTACTACTACTAGCGCAACCTCTACTTCTACTACTACTACTTCTTCTACTACTACAACCTTTGCTACTAGTACAACTATAACCAAAACTACTGTCAATGCTACTAGTACTACTATAACTACTATTACTACTACTACTACTGTTGTTCATGCTAATATGACTTCTAGTACTACTACTAGTACTTCTACTACTGCTAGCACTACTATTACTATAAGTACTACTACTACTACCACCACCATCACAACTACTACCACTACTTCCATTGCTGCTACTCCTACAACTACTATTACTAATACTGCTACTGGTACTACTGAAAATACTACTACTACAACAACTTCTACCACTAATACTCCAGCTACTACTATTAGAATGACTACTACTATCACCGATACAGCTACTACTACTACTTCGACTACTACTACGACTACTACAACTGCTACGTCTACAACTACCACTTCCTCTACTACTACCACTACTGCTGCTACTACTACTACTACTACTTCAACTACTCCTACTCCTACTACTACTACCACTATGACCACTACTACTACCACTACGGCTACTTCTACTACCACTACAACTACTACAATGACTACTTCAACTGCTGCTACTACTACTACTTCCTCTACTACTACTACTACTACTACTACTACTACTACTACGAGTAGTACTTGAAGTATTAGTAGTAATAGTAGTAGCGGTAGTAGTAGTAGTAGGAGGAGGAGGAGGAGGAGGAGGAGTAGTTGTAGTAGTAGTAGTAGGAGTAGCAGTAGCTATAGCAGAAGTAGTAGCAGCAGCAATCCTAGTAGTAGGGGTTGTGTAGTGGTAGTTGTTCTTGTAGCAGTAGTAGAACCTGTATTAGTAGTAGCCATAGTAGTAATAGTGCCAATAATAGTAGTTGTTGTTGTAGTAGTAGTAGAAGTAATTGTTGTAGTAGTAGTAATAGTAGTGACAGTTGCAGTAGTAGTAGTAGTAGTAGTTGCAACAGTCATAGTTATAGTGGTAGTAGTAGTAATAGTAGTAGTTATTGTAGCAGTAGGAGTAGTAGTAGTAGTGTTAGTAATTGTAGAAGTAGTAGAAGTAATTGTTGTAGTAATAGTAATAGTAGTAGCAGTTGGAGTAGTAGTAGTAGTAATTGTAGCATTCGTAGTAGTGGTAGTAGTAGTTGTTGTAATAGCGGGGAGTAGTAGTTGTTATTGATGTTGTTGTGGTACTACTACTATCGCAGCTGCTGCTACTACTACTACTACAACTACTACAACTACTACTCCTACTGCTACTCTTGCTACAAATACTACTACTAATACTATTACTAATACTACAACGAATATTGCCTCTACCACTACTACTATTCCTACAACTACTATTATGACTCCTACTACTAATACTACGCTGACTACTATTTATTCTACTACTACTGCGGCGACTCCTTCTACTACTACTACTACTCCTACTTCTACTTGTTCTCCTACAATTCAAACCACTACTGCTATTATTACTACTACTAGTATGATCACTACTACTACTACGACTACTACTACTACGACTGCTTCTACTACTACTACCACTACTACTACTTCGACTACTACTACCACTGCAACTAGTACTACTACAACTACTACCACCTCTAACAATACTGCTATTGCTACTGCTACCACTACTACTTTATCAGCGACTACAACTATGATGACTGATACTATAACAACTCCCACTACTACTACTACTACTACTACTACTACTACTACTACTACTACTACAACTCCTAACACTCCCACGACTATTACCACTTTTACCACTACTACTACTTCTACCACTTCTACTACTACTACAACAACTACTACTGCTACTATTACAGGTACTACAACTGCTGCTACTAATACTACTAATTCTACTACAACTATTGTTATGACAACAACAACTCCTACTACGGCTGCTACTCACACACCTTCTACTCCTACTTCTACTACAACTACTATTACTACTACTGTCACTTCTACTACTGTTACTATTACTAATATTGCTGCAACTACTATTGCTACTATTAGTAGTAGTAGTACTACTGCCACAGTGGCTCCTAATACTACTACTACTACTGCTGTTGCTACTACTGCAGCTACAATAACTACTACTACTACTACGACTCCTACTGCAACTACTACTAACACCACTACTCCAAGGAAGACGACACTGACTACTGCTCCAACTCCAACTACTGCTACGACTATTACTGCAGCTACTACTACTACAGCGATAGCTACTACTACCTCTACTCCTACTATTACTACTACTACTACCTGTACGACTAATGCTACAACTACTACTCTACTACTACTACTACTACTACTACTACTACTACTACTACTACTACTACTACTACTACTAATAATAATAATAATAATAATAATACTGCTATTACTACTACTTCTGCTACTGCTGCTGCTACTACTACTACGACAACTACTCCTACCAATTATTACTTATGCTATTACAACTACCACAACTACTACTCCTACTACTGCTACTACTACTACTACTACTACTACTACTACAACTACTCCTACTACTACAACTACAACTACAACTACTCCTACTAATACTAATACTACTCTTACTCCTACTCCTACAACTACTTCCACTACTGCTACTACAACTATTATTACTATTATTGCTACTGCTACTTGCAATACAACAGCTACTACTACTACTCCTAGTACTCCAACTCCTACTACTGCTAGTACTACTCCTACTACTATTACTACAACTACAACTCTTACTACACTCCTACTCCAACTTCAACTCCTACTACTACTCCTACTACTACTACAACTGCTACTACTACTATTCCTACTACTCCTACTCCTACTCCTACTCCTACTACTACTCCAACTACAACTACTACTACAGCAACAACTACTACTACTAGTACTACTTCGACCGCTACAACTACTATTGTTGTTGTTGTTATTGCTGCTACTACTACTACTACAACAACAATAACTACTACTACTACTACAACTGCTGCTGCTGCTGCTACTACTATGACTATCACTACTACTACTAATACTACAACAACTACTACTATTATTACTACTACTACTACTACTACGGCTACAACTAATTCTACTACTACTTGTACAACTACAACTCTACTATTAGTACAACTATAACTCCGACTATTACTACTACTACTACTAATACTGTTCATACTACTACTACTAAGAATGCTTCTAGTACTACTACGACAACAATAATGACTACAACTACTCCTACTACTTCCACTACTACTACTACTCCTCCTACTATAACCATTAATACACCGACTGCTACTACTTTTCATGCAACTATTCATATCACTACTCCTACAACAACTACTACTACTGTTGCTGCTGCTGCTACTACTACTTCTACTATCACTACTGCTATTAGTACTACTACGATTACAACTACCACAACCAATATTGCTATTGCTACTAATGCTACTGCTAATAGTACTACCACAATTACTACTACTACTACTACTACTAGTACTCCTGCTGTTGCTGTTACTCCTACTACCACTACTACTATGAGTACTACTGCTACTACTTCTTCCTCTACATTAACAACTGCAATAACTACTACTACTAGTACAACTGCTGCTGCTGCTACGGCTATTCCTACTACTACTACTACTAGCACAACTACTATAACTACCACTTCTTCTACCCGTACTAATACTACTACTACAACTACTCCTGCTGCTACTACTACAACTACTTCTACTGTGTTGCTGCTACTACTACTACTACTACTACTACAACTACTACTATTACAAATACTACTAACACTACTGTAACTACCACTACTACTATGACTATTGCTACAGCTGCTTCTGCTGTTGCCACTGCTACTATTTCTACTACTGCTGCTTCTACTACCGCCACTGTGGCTCGTAATTCTACTACTACTACTGTAACTTCTACTATGACTACTTCTACTGCTACTACTACTACAATAGCTACAATAATAACTACTACTTCGGATACTACTGCTACAACAACTGCAACAACTTCTACCAGTACTACTCCTACTATGACTCCTACAGCAACTACTACTACTACCACTACTCCAACTAAGACTACTCCTAATACTGCTCCTACTCCAACTCCCACTACAACAACAACAACTACTACTACTACCACCTCTAATACTACTGTTGATACTACTACTACCAGTACTACTACTGCTCTTTTGCTCCTCTACTACTACTAATACTACTACTACTACAACAACAACAACTACTACTACTACTACTACTACTAATACTACTATTACTACTATTGCTGGTACTACTACTACTATGACTACTACTGCTACAAATAATACTATTAGTACTGCTATTTCTACTACCACAACTACTACTCCTACTGCTACTGCTGCTACTACTACAACAACAACAACTACTACTACCACGACTACTCCTACTCCAATAACTACAGCTATTACTACTTCTACTACTATTACTACTTCTGCTACCACAGCAACTACTACTATTATTGCTGCTACTATTTCTACTACTACTACTACAACAGCTACTACTATTATTGCTACTACTATTGCTGCTCCGACTCCTACTACTACTACTACTACTACTCTTACAAGTACTATTACTACTACTGCAACTGTTACTACTCACCTACTCCTATTACTACTACTACTACTACAATAGCTACTTCTACTACTACTACTACTTCTCCTACTCTTACTCTACTACTACTGCTACTACTATTACTACTACAATAATAATAACTACTACTACTAGTACTAGTACTACTACTACTACTACTACTACTACTACTACTACTACTACTACTACTACTATTACTTCTATTACTACTATGACTAAAACTACTACTACTACTTTGACTACTACTACAACAACTACAACAACAACAACAAATACTGCTATTGTTACTACTACTGCTACTACTACTACTACTACTACTACTACTACTACTAGTACTTCTACTACTACTACAACAGCTACTAGTACTACTACTATTACAACTACCACAACTAATACGACTATTGCTTCTATTGCTACCACTAATAGTACTACTACAATAATAATAACTATTACTACTACTCGTACTCCTACTTCTATTGGTACTCCTACTATGACTACTACTATGACTACTACTAAAACTACTTCATCCTCTACAACAACAACAAAAACTACTACTAGTAGTAGTACACATGTTGTTGTTGCTATTGCTATTCCTACAATTACTACTACTACCATAACTACTACAACTACCACTTCTCCTATTAATACCACTTCTTCTCCTATTAATACCACTACTACTACTTCTGCCACTACTACTACTATGATTACTACTACAACAACTCCCACTAGTTCTTCGACTACTACTAGTAATATTGCTATTGCTACAGCTACGACTATGGCGACTGTTGCTGCTACTACTACTACTAATAATAATAATACTACTACTACTCCTAACAATCCTACAACAACTACTACAACAACAACTACTACTACTACTACTTCTACCACTCCTTCTACCATAACAATAATAACAATAACTACTATTGCTACTAGTAATACTGCTGTTGTAGCTCATACTGCTGCTACTACTACTACAACTATTACTATCACACCAACAACTACTGCTGCTATATTCTGGCTACCACTTCTACTACTACTGCTGCTGCTGCTGCTGCTGTTGCTACTACTACTACTACTATTACTACTATACTATTATTACTACTACTACTACAATTACTACTACTACTAATACACCAACTACTACTCCTACTACTACTCCTCCTACTACTATAACTATTACAACTACACGATTATTAGTACAACTATTGCTACTATTACTACTGCTACTACAGCTCTTACTACTACTACAGTTGCTGCTGCACTATTGCTTCTAACAGTACTACAACTACCACTACTATTGTGGCTATTACTGCTATTTCTACCACTACTACTACTACTGCCACTATTGTTGCTACTACAATCACTACTTCTACTTTTGCTACTACTACTACTACTATTATAGCTACTACTATCGCTACTACTTCAACTACTACTACTATTGCTATAGTGACTTCTAATACTCTTACTAATACTGTTACATCTAATACTAATCTTACTCCTACTACTACAACTGTGGCTATAATTACTACTACTACTACTGCTACTGCTGCTGCTACTACTACTACTACTATTTTTGCTACTACTGCTACTAGTAGTTGTAGATATAGAAGTAGTAGCAATAGTATTAGCTTCGATAATACTAGCAATAATAGTAGTAGTAGTAGTAGCAGTAGCAGTAGTAGCAATAATAATAGTAGTAGAAGTAGTAATAGTAGTAGTAGCAGTAATAGAAGCTGCAGTTGTTGTAATAGTAGGAGAAGTAGAAGGAGAAATAGTATTAGTAGTAGCAGCAATAGTAAGAGTAGTAGTTGAAGTAGTCATAACAGTAGTTGTTGCAATAATAGTAGTAGGAATAGTAGTAGTAGTAGTGGTAGTTGTAGTAGTAGGAGGATGAGTAGTGGTAGTATTAGTAGTAGTAGTTGCAATAGTAGTTGTGGTAAGAGTAGTACGAGCAACAGGAGTTATAGCAGGAAAAGTAGTAGTAGCAATAGCTGTTATAGTATTAATAGTAGTTCTAGTTGTGGTAGTAGTAGTAGCAGTAGCAGTAGCTATGGTATTAGTTGTAGCAAAACTTTTAGTAGTAGCGTTAATTCTCAGAGTGGGAGTAATAGTTATTGCAGTAGTAGTAGTAGTAGTAGTAGTAGCAATAGTACTAGTAATAGTAGTAATAGTAGTAGCACGAGTAGTAGTAGTAGTAGCAATAGTAGCTTTGGCGAAAGTAGTAGTTTAGTAATAGTAGTACTAGCAGCAGTAGTAGTAGCACCAACAATAGTAGTACCAAAACTAGACGAAGTATTAGTAGCAGCAATATTAGTAGCTGGAGCACTAGTAGTTGTAGCAGCAGTAGCTATGACAGTAGTAGTAGTTTAGTAATAGAAGTACTAGTAGCAGTAGTAGTAGTAGCAGCTGCAGTAGTGGTAGTAGCAGTAATAGTAATAGCAGGAGTAGTAGTAGAAGTAGTACCAGCAGCTATGGTGGTAGTAGTAGTTTAGTAATAGTGGTACTAGTAGCAGCAGCAGCAGCAGTAGTAGTAGTTGTTGTTGTTGTAGTAGTTGCAGCTATAGTAGTAATAGCAATGGATGTAGTAGCAGAAGTACTGGTAGTAGTACTATTTGAAGCAACAGTAGTAGAAGTAGCTATAATACTAGTTACAATAGTAGTAGTGATAGGAGAAGTAGTAGCAGTAGCAGTTATAGTAGCTGCAGTAGCAATAGCAGCAATAGCAGTAGTAGTTATAGTAGTAGTTGTAGTAGTAGAAGTAGTAGTAGCAGTAGCAGCATCAGTAGCAGTAGTTGAAGTAGCAATTGCAGTAGTAGTACAGCAGCAGCAGCAGTAATAGTAGTAGCAATTGTAGTAATAGTAGAAATCGTAGTAGTGGTTGGAATAGTCATAGTAGTAATAGTAGTAGCTTTAGGAGTAGCAAAAGTAGTAGAAGAATTAGCTATAGTATCAGTAGTAGTAGCCACAGTAGTTGTAGTAGTATTACTACTAGTAGTAGTAATAGTTGTAATAGTTGTAGTAGTAGCATTAGTTATCATAGTTGTAGTAGTAGTTGTTGTTGTAGCCATAGTAGTAGTAGTATTAGTAGTAGTAGTAGTAGTAGAAGCAAGAGTAGTAGTAGTAGCTGTGGTAATAGTAGCAATAGCAGCAGCAGCAGCCGTAGTAGTAGTAATAGTAGTAGTAGCTGTAGTAGTAGTAGTAGTAGCTGTAGTAGTAGTTGCAGTTATTGTATTAGTAAGGGACGTAGAAGGAGTAGTAGTATTAGTATCAATAGCAACAGTAGTCGTTGTAGTTATAGTAGTCATAACAGTAGTTGTAGCAATAGTAGTTGTTGCAATAATAGTAGTAGGAATAGTAGCAGTTGCAGTCATAGTAGTTGGAGGAGGAGGAGGAGTAGGAGTAGTATCAGTAGTAGTAGTTGTAGTAGTTGTTGTGGTAATAGTAGTAGGAGTAGCAGGAGTTGTAGCAGCAGCAGCAGTAGTAGCAATAGCAGTAGCAGTAATAATAGTAGTTATAGTTGTAGTAGTAGTAGTAGTAGCAGGAGTAGTAGTAGTAGCAGTAGCAGTATCAGTGGCAGTAGTTGTTGTAGTAGTTGTAGTAGTTGCTTTAGTTGTCATAGTGGGAGTAGCAGTTATTACAGTAGTGGTAGTAGTAGTAGTAGTAGCAACAGTACCAGGAGTAGCAGTAGTAGTAGTAGCAGTAATAGTAGTAGCAAGAGTAGTAGTAGCAGTAGTAACAGTAGCTGTGGCTGTATTAGTAGTTTAATAATAGTAGTACTAATAGCAGTAGTAGAAGTAGCAGTAGCAACAGTAGTAGTACCAGCAATAGTGGTAGAAATAGTAGAAGAAGTAGTAGTAGTAGCAGTAAGAGTAGTAGCAGGAGTGCTAGTAATTGTAGTAGCAGTAGGTGTAGTTTAGTAATAGTAGTGCTACTAGTAGTAGTAGTAGTAACAGCAGCAGTAATAGTAGTACCAGTAGTAGTAGTTGCAAAAGTAGCAGTAGTAGTGTTAGTAGAAGAAATGGTAGTAGCAAGAGTAGTGGTAGTAGCTGTAGCAGTAGCTATGGTAGCAGTAGTAGTTTAGTAATAGTAGTACTAGCAGCAGCAGTAGTAGTAGTAGCAGCTGCAGTAGTAGTTGTACCAGCAATAGCAGTAGTACGAGTGGTTGTAGTAGTTGTAATTGTAGTAGTAGAAGCGATGAAAGTAGTAGCAGCAGTAATGTTAGTAGCAGTAATGGTAATAGCAGGAGGAGGAGTAGTAGTAGCAGCAGTTGTGTTAGCAGTAGTAGTTTAGTAATAGTCGAACTAGCAGCAGCAGCTGCATTAGTGGTTGTACTACCAATAGTAGAAGAAAAAGTAATAACAGTAGTACGAGTAGTAGTTGTTGTTGTAGCTATAGTAGGTGTTGCAATAGAAGTAGTAGCAATAGAACTAGTAGTAGTACTAGTTGAAGCAACAGTAGTAGTTGTGGCTGTAATACTAGTAGCAATATTCGTAGTAGCAAAAGAAGTTGTAAGAATAGTACTTGTAGCGGCATCTGCTGCAATAGTAGTACTAGAAGTAGTAGTAGTAATAGTAGTAGTTGTTGTTGTGGTGGTGGTGGTAGTAGTAGTAGTTGCAGTAGTAGTAGCAGCAGTAGCAGCAGCATCAGTACTAGTAGAAACACTTGTAGTAGAAGTACTAGTAGCAGTAGTAGTAATAATAGTAGTAGTAGTAGTAGCAGTAGTAATAGTAGCAGTAATAGCCGCAGTAGTAATAGTAGTTGTAGTCTTAGTAGAAGCAGTAGTAGTAGCTATAGTGGTAATTATAGCAGTTATACCATTTGCTGTAGTAGTAGTAGCAATAGTAGCAACAGTAGCAGAAGTAGCCGTACTATTAATACTAGTACTAGCAGAAGTAGTATTCGTTGCAGTAGTATTAACAATAGTAGCAGGAGGAGGAGAAGTAGTAGCAGTAGCTAAAACAGCAGCAATAGCAGCAACAGTAATAGTAGTAATAGTAGTAGTATAAGAAGTAGCAGCAGCAGCAGCAGTAGTAGTGGTAGCAGAAGAACTAATAGTAGCAATAGTAGAAGTGGTTGCAATAGTTGTGGTAGTAGTATTAGTAGTAGCATCAGGAGTAGCAGAAGTAGTAGAAGAGGTAAGTGTAGTATCCATTGTAGTAGCCACAGTAGTTGCAGTAGTATTACTCATAGTAGTAGTAGTAGTCATAGTATTTGTAGTAGTAGCATTAGTTGTCGTAGTTGTAGCAGTAGTTATTGTAGAGGCAGTAGTAGTAGTAGTAGTGGTAATAGTAGTAGCAGCAGTAGTAGTAGTAGGTGTGGTAATAGTAGCAGTAGTAGTTGTAGCAGTAGTAGTAGGAGTAGTGGCTGTAATAGTAATAGCAGTAGCTGTAGTAGTAGTAGTAGTAGCATTAGTGGTAGCAGTAATAGTAGTTACAGTTGTTGTATTAGTAGGAGAAGTAGTGGTATTAGTAGCAGCAGCAACGTAATAGCAGTAGTTATACTAGTCATAATAGTAGTTATTGCAATAGTAGTTGTTGCAATAGTAGTAGTAGCAGTCGTAGTAGCAGTAGTAGGAGGAGTAGTGGTAGTATCAGTTGTAGTAGTTGTAGTAGTAGTTGTGGTAATAGTTGTAGGACTTGCAGCAGTTGTAGCAGCAGCAATAGTAGTAGCAATAGCAGCAATAACAGTAATAGTAGTTGTAGCAGTAGTAGCAGTAGTAGTAGTTGTAGCAGTAGTTGTAGTAGTAGCATTGCTTGTCATAGTGGGAGTAGTAGTTATTACGATAGTGGTGGTAGTAGTAGTAGTAGTAGTAGTAGCAATTGTACTAGTAGAAGTAATAGTAGTAGCATTAGTAGTAGTAGCAGCAATAGCTGTGGTAGCAGTAGTAGTTTAGTAATAGTAGTAATAGTAGCAGTTGTAGTAGTAGCAGCAACAGCAGTAGTAGCAGCAACAGTAGTAGTAGTAGTAGTAATAGTGGCGGCAGAAGTAGTAGTAATAGTAGTTGCAGTATCTGTAGCTATGGTAGCTATAGTATTTTAGTAATAGTAGTGCTAGTAGCAGTAGTAGTAGTTGCAATAGCAATAATAGTAGTACCAGCAGTAATAGTATCAAAAGTAGTAGTAGTAGTGGTAGTAGCAGAAATAGTAGTAGCAGGAGTAGTGGTAGTAGTTGTAGCAGCAGCTGTGGTAGCAGTCCTAGTTTAGTAAAAGTAGTACTAGCTGGAGTAGTAGTAGTAGCAGCTGCAGTAGTAGTTTTACCAGCAATAGTAGTAGCAAAAGTAGTAGTACTAGTACTAGTAGTTGTAGTTGCAGTAGTTGTAGCTGTAGTAGTAGCAACAATAGAAGTAGTAGCAGTAGTGCTAGTTGAAGTAGTAGTAGCAGTAGTTGTAACACAAATAGAAAAAGTAGTAGTAGTAGGAGAAGTTCTAAGAATAGTACTTGTAGCGGTAGCTGCAGCAATAGTAGTAGTAGATGTAGTAGTAGTAATAGTAGTCATAATAGTAGTTGTGGTGGTGGTAGTAATAGTTGCAGTAGTAGTAGTAGTAGCAGTAGCTGCAGCATCAGTACTAGTAGAAACACTTGCAGTAGAAGTAGTAGTAGTAGTAATTGTAGTAGTAGTAGTAGTAGCAGTAGTAATAGTAGTAATAGTAGCCGCAGTAGTTATAGTAGTTGTAGTAGTATCATTTGTAGTCGTAGTCTTAGAAGTAGCAGAAGTAGTAGTAGCAGTAGTAGTAGCAACTGTAGCAATAGTTGCAAAAGTAGTCGTACTAGTAATAGTATTACTAGCAGTAGTAGTATTAGTTACAGCAGTAGTGTTAACAATAGTAGTAGGAGGAGGAGAAGTAATAGCAGTAGTAGTTATAGTTGCTGCAATAGCAACAGTAGCAATAGTGGCAATTGTAATAGTAGTAGTTGTAGTTATAGTAGTCGTAGTAGAAGCAGCAGCAGCAGTAGTGCTAGTAGCAGTAGTAGCTCTAGTAGTAGCAGTAGTACCGATAGTAGCAATTTTAGCAATAGTAGCAATAGTAGTAGTGGTTGCAATAGTCGTAGTAGTAGTAGTAGTAGCAACATCCGAAGTAGCAGAAGTAGTAGAAGAAGTAGCTATAGTATCAGTAGTAGTATTACTAGTAGTAGTAGCAATAGTTGTAGTAGTTGTAGTAGTAGCATTAGTTGTTGCTGCAGCGGTTGTAGTGCAAGTAGCAGCAGTAGTAGTAGCAGTAGCAGTAGTAGTGGTGGTAGCAGCAGCTATGACAGTAGTATTCATTTATTAATAGTACTACTAGTAGCAGTAGTGGTAGTAGTAGCAGCAGTAGTAGTAGTACCAACAATAGTAGTATCAAAAGTAGTAGCAGTAGTACTAGTAGTTGTAGTAGTTGTAGCCATAGTAGTAGTAGCCATTAGAAGTAGTAGCAATCGTATCGCAGTAGTACAAGTTGTAGGAGCAGGAGTTGTAGTAGTAGCAGTAATACTAGTAGCAATAGTAGTAGTAGTAGTAGATTTTTTAAGAGAAGTAGTTGTAGCAGCGACAACAACAACAATAGTAGTAGCAAAAGTAGTAGTACTAGTAGTTATAGTAGTAGTAGTTGTTGTTGTAGTAGTAGTGCTAGTGGTAGTTGAAGCGGTAGTAGTTGTTGCAGTAGTAGAGGTAGTGGTTGTCATAGTAGTAGTAGTTGTTGTAGTTACAGTAGTAGTAGTAGTAGCAGTAGTCACAACATCAGTACTAGGAGAAACACTGGTAGTAGTAGTAGTAGTTGTTGTTGTTGTTGTTGTAGTCGTAGTAGTAGTAGTCGTTGTAGTAGTAGTAGTAGTAGTCATAGTTGTAGTAGCCGTTGTAGTAGTAGTTGTTGTAGTAGTAGCATTTATAGTTGTTGTCGTAGTAGTTGTAGTCTTAGTGGCAGCTGAAGTAGTAGTAGCAGTAGTAGTAGCAATAGTAGCAACAATAGTTGAAATAGCTTGATTAGTAGTAGTTGTACTAGGAGTAATAGTATTAAAAATAGTAGTAGTAGGAGGAGACGTAGGAGCAGTAGTAGTAATAGTAGCTGCAGTACCAACAGTAGTAGCAGTAATAGTAGTACTTGTAATTATAGTTGTAGTAGTTATAGTAGTAGTAGTAGTAGTTGCAGTAGTAGTGGTAGTGGTAGTTGTAGTAGTAGTAGTTGTTGCAGTAGTAGTGGTTGTGGTAGTGGTAGTAGTAGTAGTAGTTTTTGTAGTTACAGTAGGAGTAGTCGTTGTAGCAGTAGTAGCAGAAGTAGTAGAAGAAGCAGTAGTATCAGTAGTATTAGCCACAGCAGTTATAGTAGTAATAGTTGTAGCAACAGTAGAAGCAATTGTATTAATAGGGGTAGTAATATTACTAGAAGCAGTAGTAGCAGTAGCAGCATCAGCAGTAGTAGTAGTTGTTGTAGCAGTAGTTGTAGTAGTAATAGTAGTAGTACTAGCAGTAGTAGCACAAGTAGTAGTAGTAGTACTAGCAGCAGTGGTTGCAGCTGTAGTTGCGGTAGCATAAGTAATAGTAGTAGTAGTTGCAGTAGTCACATCAATAGTGACAATAGTATTAGTAGTAGTTGCAGTAGTAGTAGTAGCGAAGGCAATAGCTGTACTACTTGTAGTAGTTGTAGTAGAAGTAGTAGCAGTAGTAGCAGCTGTAGTGGTAATAGAAGCAGTTGTAGTAGGAGAAGTAGCATTAGTAATAGTAGTAGTTGTAGCAATAGCGGTAGTTATGGCAGTAGCAGTAACAACAGCTATAGTAGTTGGAGGAGAAGTAGTAGTAGTTGTTGTTGTTATTGTAGCAACAAAAAGAGTAGTAGTTGTAGTAGTAGTATTTGTTATTATTGTGATATGTTAGTAGCAGTAATAGTCTTAGTAGCAATAGTAGTTGTAGTTGTAGTAGTAGTAGTAGCAATTGCAATAGTAGTACTAGCAGTAGCGGCAACAATAATAGTAGTATTAGTGTAGCAATAGTCGTAGCAGTACTATGCCAGTCGTATTAGCAGAAGTAGTAGTAATTGTAGTAGTAGTTGTAACTGTTGTTGTAGTAGTCGCAGTAGCAGAAGTATTAGTCACCATAGTAGTAGTTATAGTTGTAGTAGTGGTAGTAGCCGCAGTAATAGTAGCAGTCGTAGTCGTAGCAAAGTAGTAATAGAAGCAGAGTAGTAGTAGTTATAGTAGCAGCAGAAGTAGTAGTAGTAATACGAGTAGTAGTTTCATTTGTCACAGTAATATTTGTTGTAGTAGTAGTAGTAGTCATAGTAGTACTAGTTGAAGTAGTTGTAGTAGCAGAAGTAGTAGTAGTACTTGTAGTAGTAGTAGTAGTAGTATCACTAGTAATAGTAGTAGTAGTAGTAGTAGCAGCAGCAGTAGTGGTAGTAGCAGTAGTAGTAGAAGTAGTAGTTCTAGCAGGAGCAGTACTAGTGGCAACTATCGTAGTAGTTGTGGTAGTAGTAGTAACAGGAGTATCAATAGTAGTAGTAGTAGTAGTATTAGTAGTAGTAGTAGTACTAGTAGTAGTAGTATTAGTAGTAGTAGTAGTAATAGTAGTACTAGCAGTGGTAGTAACAGGAGAAATAGTAGTAGAAGCAAGAGAAGTAGTTGAAGTAGAAGTACTAGTAGTTTTAGTTGTAGTGGAAGTTGCAGTTATAGAACAATTTATAGTAGTTGTAGTAGTAGCAGTACTCGCAGTAGTCGCAGTAATAGTAGTACCAACAGCAGCGGTAGAAGTAATAGCAGAAGTAGTACTTGGTGTAGTGGTAGCAGTCGTAGCATCCATAGTAGTATTAGATGCAGTAGCAGAAGTCATAGTGGTAGCAGAAGTAGTAGAAGTAGTAGTAAGAGCATCAATAGTAGCCGCTGTAGTCGTAGTAGTTGTAGTAGTAGTAGTAGCAGTAGTTGTGATAGTAGGAGTAACAAAAACAGCAGTAGTAGTAGAAGTAGTAGTCGTAGACCTAGTAGTTGGAGTTTCAGTAGTAGCAGTTCAGGTAGTAGTAGTAGTAGCTATAGGAGTTGCAATAGTTGTGGTAGTAGTAGTCATACTAGTAGCAGTAGTAGTACCAGTAGTAGAAGCACAAGTAATATAAGTTGTTGTAGCACTAGTAGTTGTTGTAGTAGGAGAAGAAGCTGTAATTTCATTAGCCATAATAGTAGTATTAATAGTAGTAGTAGTAGAAGTAGTGGTAGCTGTATTAGTAGTAGCAGCAGTGGTAGTAGTAGTTGTAGTTGTAGTGGTAGTAGTGGTAGTAGTAATACTACGAAAAGCATTAGTAGTATTAGCAGTAGGATCAATACTAGCATTAGTAGTAGTTGTAGTGGTAGTAGTAGTAGTAGTAGTAGTAGCACTACTACTACTAGTACTACTAGTCGTAGTAGTAGTGGCAGTTGTAGAAATAGTAGTAATAGTAGTAGTTGTTGTTTTTGCAGCAATAGTAGCAGGAGTTCTAGCAGTAGCATTATTATTAGTAATAGTAGGAGGAGAAGCAGGAGTTGTAGCAATAGTTATTCTTGTAGGAGAAGTAGTAGTAGTAGTTGTTGTTGTTGTAGTTGTTGTAGTTGTAGTACTAGTAGTAGTTGTTGTTGTAATAGTGGTAGTAGTAGTAGTAGCATTAGTAGCAGTAGTAGCCATAGTGGTAGTAGTAGTGGTAGTTATTGTTGTTGCTATTATTGTTGGAGCAGTAGTAATAGCAGACGTAGTAGTAGTAGTATCTGTAGTCGTTGTACTAGTAGTAGCAATAGTTGCAGTAGTACCAGTGGTAGCAATAGTAGTATCAGTAGCCATCGTAGCATTAGTAGTAGTAGTACCAGTAGCAGTAGTAGTGGTTGTCATAGTAGAATAGTAGCAGAAGTTATGCTAGATGTAATTCGTCAGTTAGTAGTAATAGCAGCGGTTATAGCAGTATTTGAGTAGTAGTAGCAGCAGAGAGTAGTAGCTTAGTACTCGTAGTTGTAGAAGTAGTTGTAGTTAGTAGCAATAGTACTAGTAGTAGTAGCAGCAGTAGTAATAGTAGTAGCAGTATTAGTTGTAATAGTAGTGGTAGCAGCAGCAACAAGAATATTTGTAGTAGTAGAAGTTGGAGTACTATTACCAGTAGTAGCAATAGTAGTTATTATAGTGTTAGTAGAAGTAGCTATAGAAGAAGCAATAGTAGTAGTAGCTGTAGTAGCAAAAGTAGTAGTTGGAGGCATAGTGGTAGAAATTGTAGCAGTAGTTGCAGTAGAAGCAGCTGTAGTAGGAGTAGTAGTTGTTGTAGTAGTAGTAGGCGAAGCAATAGTAGTAGTAGTAGAAGTAGTAGTGGTAGTAGTGATAGTAGTAGTTGTAGTAGTAGCAGTAGTAGTCATAGTAGTAACTGATCTAGTAGTAGCAGTAGTAGTAGTTGTAGCAATAGTAATAGGAGAAGTAGTTATACTACTAGTAGTAGTAGTAACAGTAGCAATAATAGTAGTAGTAGTAGTAGTAGTAGCAATAGTAGTAGTTATAGCAGCTATAGCAGTAGTAGTCGAAGTAGTGGAAGTACTAGTACTGGTCCTTGTAGTAGGAGAAGTTGTAGTAGTTGTAGTAGCAAGAGTTGCAGTAGTAGTAGTAGAAGTAGTAGTAGTAGCAGAAACAGTAGTTGTAGTAGTTGTAGTGGTAGCAGTAGAAGTTGTAGTAGGAAATGTAGTTGAAGTAGTAGTACTAGTAGTAGCAGTAGAGGTAATAGTAGTAGTTGTTGTTGTTGTAGTAGTAGTCATAGTAGTTATTTTAGCAAACGCAGTAGTAGCAGTAGTAGCGAAAGTTGTTATTGTAGCAGTAGCAGTAATTGCAGTCTCAGTAGTAGTTGTATTAGTAGCTGTATTAGTAGCAGCAGCTGTAATAATAGCAATAGTCTTACGAATAGTAGTGGTAGTAGCAATTGTAGTAGTTGTAGCAGCTGCAGAAAGTGTAATTATGGGAGTGGAAGTTGTAATAGTTCTAGTAGTAGTAGTAGCAGCAGCTGTGGTAGTAGCTATAGCCCCAGCAGTAGTAGTAGTAGTAGTCGTAGGAAAAGTAGCAGTAGTAGTAGTATTAGTAATAGTAGGAGTAGTATTAGTGGTAGTAGTACTAGTAGTAATTGGACTAGTAGTAGCAATAGCAGCAGCAGTAGTAGTAAAAGTAGTAGCAATAGCTGTAGTAGTAGCAGCAGTAGCAGTAGTAGCAGCAGCAGTAGTAGCATATGTAGAAGCAGCAGTAATAGTAGTAGTAGTAGTAGTAGTGGTAGTAATATTGGTAGTAGTAGTTGTTGTTGTCATTTTAGGAGAAGTAGCTGTATAAATATTAGTAGAAGTAGTACTAGTAGCAGTAGTAGTATTTGTTGTTGTAGTAGTAGTACTAGTAGAAGTAGTAGTAGTAGTACATGTAGAAGTACTAGTAGTAGAATTTGTAGTAACAGCAGTAGCAGTAGTAGTAGTCAAAATTGTAGTAGCAGTCTTACCAATAGTAGCTATAGTCGCAGTAATAGAAGTTGTAGCAATACTAGTAGAAGTTGTAGTAGTAGTATTAGTAGTAGTAGTAGTAATAATAATAATACTCGTACATGTAGTATTAGCAGTAGCAAAAGTATTTTTAGTTGGAGTAGAAGTAGTAGTAGTGGTGGTATTCACAAGAGTAGAAATAGTATTAGGAGAAGTACTAGTAGTTGCAGAAGTTGTAGCGGTAGCTATAGTAGTATTTGTAGTAGCAAGTATAGTACTATCAATGCAGTAACCGCTATAGTAGTAGTTGAGCAGTAGCAGCAGAATTAACAGCAATTGTAGTAGCAGCAGTAGTAGCAGCGGCAACAGTAACAGTAGTAGCGTGGTAGCAGTAGTAGTAGCAGCAACTGTAGTAGCAGTAGTAGAGTAGCTATAGTAGCAGTAGCAGTAGTTGTTGTACTTGTAGTTGTAGCAGTAGGAGAAGTAATCGTAGTAGTAGTAGTGGTAGCAACAGTAGTACTAGCTATTGTAGTAGCTTTAGTAACAATAGTTATGGCAACTGTATCAATAATAGAAGAAGAAGAAGTAGTAGTAGTAGTAGTAGAAATCATAGTAATGGTAGTAGTAGCGTTAGTAGTAGTAGTAGGAGTGGTTGTTTGAGTATTGGTTGTGGTAGTAGAAGTATTAGTAGTGGTAGTAGTAGTGGTGATGGTGGTAGTAGTAGTATTAGTAGTAGTAGTAGTAGAAGTAGTAGTACAAATAGTAGTACTAGTGGCAAGAATAGTAGTTGTTGTAGGGGTTGGAGTAGTAGTTGTAGTAGTAGTATTACTTACAGTATTAGTAGTAGAAGTTTCGGTAATATTAGTATGATAGTGGTAGTTTTAGTTATTGTAGTGCTTATAGTAGTAGTTGCTGCAGTTGTAATAGTAGTTGTTGTAGGAGTAGCACTAGAAGTGGCCATTGTGGCAGTAGTTGCAGTAGTTGTAGTAGTAGTAGCGGTAGTAAGAGCAGCAGCAGTAGTAGTAGTAGTAGTAGCAAGAGAAGTAGCAGTAGCACTAGTAGTAGCATTAGTAGTTGTAATAGTTGTAGTAGTAGTAATAGTAGTAGTAGTTACAATGATAGTTGTAGCAGTAGTAATAATTGCAACTACAGTATTAGTGGGAGTAGCGGTAGTAGTAGTAGACAAAGTAGTAGCAGTAGTATCAGTAGTAGCAGCAGCTGTAGTTGTAGCAAAAATAATAGTAGAAGTACTATTAGTATTTTTAGTAGTAGTAGTAG
Source organism: Trichopus zeylanicus subsp. travancoricus (assembly GCA_005019695.1). Classification (NCBI taxonomy): domain Eukaryota; kingdom Viridiplantae; phylum Streptophyta; class Magnoliopsida; order Dioscoreales; family Dioscoreaceae; genus Trichopus; species Trichopus zeylanicus. Next base: position 86,754 of record RXID01015191.1, read on the forward strand.
TTGTTGTTGTAGCAATTGTAGTAGTACTGGCAGTAGTAGTAGCAATTATTTTAGTAGTAGGAGAAGTAGCGACAACAATCGCAATAGCAATAGTGTAGCAGTAGTAATAGTAGTAGTCCTTGTTGTAGTAGCGGTCGTAGTAATAGTAGTAGTTGCAGTAGTAGTAGCAAAAGTAGTAGTAGTAGGTAAAGCAAAATTAGTTTTATTAGTAGTAGTAGTTGTTGTTGTAGCATTAGTAGTAATAGTAGTAGTAGCAGTAGTTGCATTTGTAGTAGTAGTATTAATAGTAGTAGTAGTAGTGGCAGTTGCAGCTGTAGCAATAGCAGTAGTAGTAGTTGTAGTAGTAGCAGAAGTAGTTGCCATTGTAGCAGTTCAAGTATTAGGAGAAGAGGTACTTATAGCATTAAAAGTAATGAGTAGTAGTTGTAATAGTAGTAGTATTAGCAGAAGTAGTGTAGCAGTAGTTGTTGTAGTGGTAATAACAATAGTAGTGGTTGCCATAGTAACATAGGTTGTAGTAGCAGTAGTACTAGTAGCTGGCATAGTAGTAGCAGTAGTAGCAACAGTAGTAGTAGTAGTAGTGCCAGTTGTAGTAATGGTAGTAGTAGCAGTAGCTGTAGTCGTAGCAATTGCTGTAGTAGAAGTAGTAGTAGTAGTTGGAGAAATAGTAGTAGTTGTTATTGTAGGAGAAGTGGAAGTAGAAGTGGTGGTGGTAGTAGTAGTAGTAAAAGTCATAGTAGTAGCCGTTGTAGTTATAGTCGTAGTACTGGTGGTAGAAATAGTTGTAAAAGAAGTGTAGTAGTAGTAGTTGTTGTTGTAGTAGCAATAAAAGCATTAGTAGAAGTGGTCGTAGTAATAGCAGTAGTAGCAGTAACATTAGTGGTCTAGTGGTAGCAGTAGCATTAGTATTAGTAGTAGCAGTAGCAGTAGCAACAACGGCCGCAGTTGTAGTGGTAGCACAAGTAGTAGTACTAGCACAAGTAGGAGCAGTAGTAGTAGTAGTTGAAGTAGTAGAAGTTGTAGTACTAGTAGCAGTAGTAGCAGCTGCATTAGTAATCGTAGTAGCACAAGTAGTAGTGGTTGAAGCGGTAGTAGTACTAGTAGTAGTATTAGTCATATAGCAAAAGTAGTAGCTGTAGTTGTAGTAGAAGAAGTAGAAGAAGTAGTAGGAGTAGTAGTAGTAGTCGTAAAAGTAGTTTCAGTTGCAATAGCAGCAGTAGTAAGAGAAGAAGTAGGAGTAGTTGTATTAGTAGCTGTAGCAGCGACAGCAGCTGCAGCAATAGCAGTAGTAGCTGTAGTAGTTGTAATAGTGGCAGTAGTAGTAGTAGTAGTAATAACAGTCCCATTAGTGCTAGTATTAGTTGTTGTAGTAGTAGTATTATTAGCAACAGCGGTAGTATTAGTAGTAGCAGCATTAGTAGTAGTAGTAAGAGTAGTACTAGTTGGAGTACTGGTAGTGGCAGTAATAGTTATCATAGTAGTAGTGATAGTAGCAGTAGTAGTTGATGTAGTAGTATTAGGAGTGGTAGTTGGAGTGGGAATTATTGTTGGAGTAGTAGTAATAGAAGTAGGAGCCATAGTTGTTGTAGTAGTAGGACTACGCATTGGAATAGTAGTAGTCGTAGCAGTAGGAGGAGGAGGAGGAGTAGTGGCCATAGGTGTTGGAGTATGAGTTGTAGAAGGAGGAGGAGGAGGAGTAGTAGTAGTAGTAGTAGTACAAGTAGTAGTAGTAGTAGTAGCAGTGGTAGTAGTAGCTGCTGGAGTAGCATTACTAGCAGTAGGGGGAGTAGTAGTAGTAGTAGTAGTAGTAGTTGGAGTAGGAGTAGTAGTAGGAGTAGTAGTAGTAGTAGTAATAGTAGTAGTAGGATTAGTAGTAGTAGTAGTGTTAGTATTAGTAGTAGTTGTACTTGTTGTAGGAGGAGAAGTAGCAGTGAAGTAGCAGTTGAAGCAGTAGAAGTAGTAGTTGTGGTTGGGGAAGTCATAGTAGTAGTAGTAGCGGTAGAAACAACAACAAAAACAACACTGGCAATAGTAGTAGTTGTAGCAGCAGCAGCAGCAGCAGCAGTAGTTGTAGTGGCATTAGTAATGCTAGTAGTAGTACTTGTAGTAGTAGTAGGCGCAGCAGCAACAGTAGTAGTAGTAGTAGCAAGAGTGGTAACAGTAGCACTAGTTGTTGCAGTAGTAACTGTAGTAGTTGTAATAGTAGCATCAGTAGCAACTACAATAGTAGCAGTAGCAATAGTTGTAGTAGGGGTAGTAGCAGTTGCCGTAATAGTAGTAGTTGTAGTAGTGGTAGTAGCAGCAGTATTAGAAGTAGTAGCAATAGTGCTAGCAATATTAGTAGTAGCTATAGTAGTAGTAGTAGCAGTTGTAGTAGTAGTAGCAGTAGTAGCAGCAGCAATAGTAGTAGTAATCATAGTAGTCATAGTAGTAGTAGTAATCGCAATACTAGTAGCAGTAGTCTTAGTGGCAACTGTAGTTTTAGTAGGAGAAGTATGAGGAGTAGTAGTATTAGTAGCAACAGCAGCAACAACAATAGAAGTAGCAGTTGTAGTAGCAGTCTCAGTAGAGGTAGTAGTAGTAGCAGTAGCAATAGTAGTAGTAGTAGTTGTTGTAGTGGTAGTAGTAGCAGCATATAGTATTAGTAGTAGAAGTAGCTGTAGTAGGAGTAGTAGTAGTAGTTGCAAGAATAGTAGCAGTAGCACCAGTTGTTGCAATAGTTGCTATAGTAGTTGCAATAGTAGCATCAGTAGTATGAGTAGGAGTTGAAGTAGTACTAGTAGTTGCAGTAGTAGCATCAGTAGTAGTAGTTGCAGTAGTTGCTGTAGCAGAAGTAGTAGTAGTAGTAGTGGTGGTGGTGGTGGTGGTGGTACCAGTATTAGTAGTAATGGTAGTAGCAGAAGTAGTAGTTGTTGTTGTTGTAGCAAAAGTAGTAGTACTACTTCTAGTAGTAGTAGAAGTAGTAGTTGTGGTAGTAGTAGTAGTTGTAGTAGTAGCAGTAGCAGTAGCACTTGCAATAGTAGTAGTAGTTGTTGTTGTTGTAGTAGCACTAGTAGTGGTAGTCGCAGTGGTAGTAGCAGTAGCAGTAGTTGCAGTAGTTGTATCAGTAGGAGAAGTAGAAGGAGTAGTAGTATTGGTAGCAAAAGCAACAACAGACAAAATAGCAGCAGCGGTAGTAGTAGTAAAAGTATCAAAAGTAGTAGTAGTATTAGTATTAGTAGTCGTATTAGTTGTAGCAGCTGGAAGAGTAGTAGCAGTAGTGGTAGTAGCAGCAGTGGTTAGAGTAGAAATAGTAGTAGCACAGTTAGTGGTGGTGGTGGTGGTAGTTGTTGTAGTAGTAGTAGTAGAAGCAGTAGTAGTTGCAGTAGAAGTAGCAGTAGCAGTACTTGTAGCAATAGTATAAGTAGGCGAAGTCGAAGGAGTAGTAGTATTAGTAGAAGCCATAGGAACAACAGCAGTAGTAGCAGAAGTAGTTGTAGTAGTTGTTGTTGTTGTTGCTGTAGTGGCAGTAGTAGTAGCATAGTAGTACTAGTAGTAGAAGCAGTTGCAGCAGCAGTAATATTAGTAGTAGCAAGTGTAGTAGCAGTCGCACTAGTTGTTACCGTAGTTGCAGTAGTTGTTGTAGTAGTTGCAGTAGCAGTAGCAGTAGTTGAAGTAGTAGTAGTATCAGTAGTAGTAATGGTAGTAGCAGTAGCAGTAGTAGTAGTAGTAGTTGTTGTTGTTGTTGTAGTAGTAGCAATAGTAGTAGTAGTCAAAGTAGTAGTAGCAGTAGCAGTAGCAGTAGTTATAGTAGTAGCAGTAGTAGTAGCAGTAGAAGTAGTAGTAGTATTAATAGCAGTAGCTGCAATCGAAGTAGCAACAGCAGCAGCAGTAGTTGTAGTAGTAGTAGTAGTAGCAATAGCAATAATAGTAGTAGTAGTATTAGTAGCTGTATTAGTAGCAGCATCTAGAAGAGCAGCAACAACAAGAGTAGTAGCAGTAGTAGTAATAGTAGCAATAGTAGTAGCAATAGTAGTCATAGTAGCGGTTATAGTGGCAGTAGCTGTTGCAGAAACTATTATTATTGGAGTGGAAGTAATAGTAGTTGTAGTAGCAATAGTTGTTGTTGTTGTTGTAGTTGCTATAGATGCAGCAGTAGTAGCAGTAGTAGTCATAGCAAAAGTTGCAGTAGTTGTAGTTGTAGTAGCAGTAGAAGTAGTAGTAGTAATAGGACTAGTAGTAGTAATGGTAGTAGCAGTAGCAGTAATAGTAGTAGTAGTAGTAGCAGTAGTAGCAGTAGCAACAGCAGTAGCAACAGCAGCAGCAACAGCAGTAGTAGCAGCAGCAGTTGTAGCACATGTAGAAGTAGCAGTAATAATAGTAGTAGTAGTTGTTGTAGTAGTAATAGTAGTGGTAGTAGTAGTTGTTGTGCTTGTTATTGGGAAAGTATCCGTAGAAGTATTAGTAGTTGTATTTGTTGTTATAGTAATACTAGCCAAAGTTGTAGTTGTAGAAATAGTATTAGTATTAGTTGTAGTAGTAGTAGTATTAATACTCGTCCATGTAGTATTAGTGGTAGCAGAAGTATTATTACTTCGAGTAGAAGTAGTAGTTGTAGCAGTATTCGTAAGAGTAAAAATTGTATTAGGAGAAGTACTAGTGGTTGCAGAAGTAGTAATAGTAGCTGTAGAAGTTTTTATAGTAGCAGCAGCAGTACTAGTATTTGTAGTAACAACTGTAGTAGTAGTTGAGCAGTAGTCGCAGAATTAGCAGCAATTGTAGTAGTAGCGGTAGAAGTAGTGGCAACCGCCGCAGTACTAGTGTGGTAGTAGTAGTAGGAGTAGCAGCTGTAGTAGTAGTAGTAGTAGCAGTAGTAGTAGCAATAGCGGCAGTCATTGTAGCTGATGTTGTAGCAGTAGGAGAAGAAGTAGTAGTTGTAATAGCGGTAGCAGCAGTTGTAGCATTAGTATTAGTTGCAGTAATAGTAGCAGTAGTAGTAGCTTTAGTAATAGTAGTTATAGTGGCTATATCAATAATAGAGGTAGTAGCTATTGTTGTTGTAGTAGTAGTTGTAATAATTATAGTAGTAGTAATAGTAGTCGTATAAATCATAGTAATGGTAGTAGTAGCATTAGCAGTAGTATTAGGAGTGGTTGTTAGAGTATTAGAAGTATTAGCCGTTGTTGTAGTAGCAGTAGTAGTAGCAGTAGTATTAGTAGTAGTAGTAGAAGTAGGAGTACTAATATTAGTACTAGTGGGAACAATAGTAGTAGTAGGGGTTGGATTAGGAGTAGTAGTAGGATTAGTACTAGTTGGAGTATTGGTGGTGGCAGTAGTAGTAATAGTACCAGTAGTAGTAGTAGCAGAAGTAGTTGAAGTAGTGGAAGTAGTAGTAGTACTAAGAGTGGTTGTTGGAGTAAGAATTGGAGTTGGAGTAGTAGTAGGAAAAGTAGTAGGACTGGGCATTGGAATAGTAGTAGTAGTAGTAGCGGTAGTAGCTGGAGTTGTAGTGGCTGTAGGTGTTTGTGTAGGAGTAGTCGTAGAAGTAGTAGTAGTATTCATAGTATTAGTAGGAGCATTACCAGTAGTAGTAGTAGTAGCAGAAATTATACTAGCAGTACAAGTAGTATAGTAGCAGTAGTAGTAGTTACGAAAGTCGTGGTAGTAGTAGCACTCGTAGTAGCATTAGTGGTTGTTGTAGGAGTAGTAGTAGGAGTACTTGTTGTAGTTGTAGTGGTAATAGTAGTACTAGTAGCAGCAGCAGTAGTAGTAGTATTAGAAGCTGCACTTATAGGAGGTGTTAGAATAGAAGCAATAACAAGAGTAGTAGTAGTTGGAGCAGGGGCAGTAGTAGTAGTAGGAGTTGTAGCAGCTGTAGTAGTTGGAGTAGGAGTTGTAGCAGCAGTAGTAGTAGTAGCAGCTTGAATAGTAGTAGTAGCAGTAGGGGGAGTAGTAGTAATAATAGCAATAGTAGTAGTATTGGTAGTATTAGTAGTGGTAATAGTAGTAGTAGTAGTGGTAGTAGCAGTAGGAGCCGGTGTACAAGTAGTAGAAGTAGCAAAAGTCGTGGTAGTAGTAGCACTAGTTACAGTAGTAGTAGTAGTTGTAGGACTAGTAGTACGAGTAGTAATGGTAATAGTAGCAGTAGCAGTAGTAGTAGTATGAGTAGTAGAAGTTGTAGTAGTGGTAGCAGTAGGAGCGGGTGTAGTAGTAGTAGTAGCAGAAGTCATGGTAGTAGTAGCACTAGTTGTAGTAGTAGTTGTTGTTGTAGGAGTAGATGTAGGAGTAGTTGTTGTAGTAGTAATGGTAATAGCAGCAACAACTATGGTAGTAGTAGTAGTAGCAGCAGAAATATTACTAGGAGTAGTAGTATTGGGATTAGTAGTAGTAGTAGTAGTATTAGGAGTAGTAGTAATAGTCGTTGTAGTAGCAGTAGTAGTAGTAGTAGTAGTAGTAGTAGTAGTATTAGGCGTAGTTGCAGTAGTACTAGTAGTAGCAACAGTTGCCATTGCAGCAGAAGGAGTATCACGAGTTGTAGCAGCAGCAGTAGCAGTAGTAGTAGTAGTAGAAGTAGTAGTAGTAGTAGTAGTCTTAGTTGCAAAAGTCGTAGCGATAGTAGTAGCAACAGTCATAGTAGCAATAGTAGTAATTGCTATAGTATTAAAAGTAGTAGCAACAGTAGCACTAGTAGGAGTAATAGTAGAAGTAGCAGTAGCAGTAGCAGTAGAAGTAGTAGTTGTGTTAGGAGTAGTGGTAGTACTAGCTATAGTAGCGGTAGGAGTAGCAGCAGTAGTAATAGTAGTTAAAGTAGTAGCAGTAATAGTAGTAGCGCTAGCTATAGTAGTAGTTGTATTTGTAGGAGTAGTAGCAGTAGTATAAGGAGTAGGAGAAGTAGTAGTAGTTGTTATTATAGGAAAAGTATTCATAATAGTAGTAGTAGTAGTAGTTAGTAGTAGTTATAGTAGTAGTGCAAGTAGTACCAAAACTTGTAACAGTAGTTGTAGTAGTAGGAATAGTAGTAGTAACAAAAATAGTACAAGTAATAGTAGTAGTAGCAGCAGTAATAGTAGTAGAACTAGCAGAAGTAGTAGTAATAGTGTTAACAATTGCGGTAGTAGTTGTAGTAGTGGCAGTTGTCGTAGTAGCTGTAGAAGCAGTAGTAGTGAAGTAGCAATAGTAGTTGTAGTTGGAGAAGTCGTCCAAGCAATAGTAGTGGTAGAAACAACAACAACAACAACAGTGGTAGTAGTAGTATCAGTAATAGTAGTAGTTGTAGTGGCAAAAGTAATAGTAGTCGTAGTACTAGTAGTAGTAGCAGCAACAGCAGCTGTACTAGTAGTAGTAACAAGAGTTGCAACCATAGCACTAGTTCTTGTAGTAGTAGCTGTACCAGTTGGAGTACTAGCATCAGTAGCAACTGCAGTAGTCGTGGTAGCAGTTGAAGTAGTAGTAGCTGTAATAATATTAATGGTAGTAGCAGTAGTCGTAATAGTAGTAGTAATTGTAGCACTAGTGGCAATAGTACTAGCAGTAGTTGTACTAGGTATAGTAGTACGAGTAGTAGTAGTAGTAGTAGCAGTAGCAGTAATCGTCGTAGTAGCAGCAATAGTAGTAGTAGGAAAAGTAGCAGTAGTAGTATTAGTAGCAGTAGGAACAACAACAGTAGAAGTAGAAGTGGCACTAGCGGTCTCGGTGGAGGTAGTAGTAGTAACAATAGCAGCAGCAATAGGAGTAATTGTAGTAGTAGTTGTAGTTGCAGTTGTTGTAGCATAGTAGTACTAGTAGTAGAAGTAGTTGCAGCAGATGTAGTAGTAGTAGGAAGAGTAGTAGCAGTAGCACTTGTTATTGTCGTAGTTCCAGTAGTAGTTGCAGTAGTAGCATCACTGGTAGTAGTAATAGTTGAAGTAGTAGTAGTAGTTACAGAAGTAGCATTAGAAGTATAGTAGTTGTAGTAGGTGCTATAGTAGTTGTAGCAAAAGTAGTATCAATTAAAGTAGTAGTAGCAATAGTAGTTGTAATGGTAGCAATAGTAGCAGTAGTAGTAGTTGTTGTAGTAGTAGTACTAGTAGGACAAGTAGTAGTAGTAGTAGTAGTAGTTGTTGTTGTTGTTGTTGTTGTTGTTGTATGAGTAGTAGTAATTGTTGCAGTAGTAGTAGTAGTAGTAGTTGTAGCAGTAGCAGTAGTAGTTGTAGTCGCAGTAGTAGTAGCAGTAATAGTAGTTGCAGAAGTAGTATCAGTAGGAGAAGTAGAAGGAGTAATAGTATTAGTGGCTGAAGCAGCAACAGATGCAACAGCAATAGTTGTAGTAGTAGCGGCACCAGCAGCAGTAGTAATAGTATTAGTTGCAGTCTCAGTATTATTAGTATTAGTCACCGTATTAGTAGCTGTAGCTGGTGCAGCAAAAGTGGTAGTAGTAGTGGCAGTAGCTGTAATAGAAGCAATAGTAGTAGCAGTAGTAGTAATAGTTGTAGTGCCAGTAGTAGTAGTAGTATTAATAGTTATTGCAATATTATTAGTCAAATAAGTAGAAGGAGTAGTAGTATTAGTAGCTGCAGTAGCAATAGCAGCAGCAGTAGCAGTAGTAGTAGCAGTCTTATTAGAGGTAGTAGTAGTTATTGCAGTGGTAGTAGTAATAGCATAGTAGTGCTAGTAGTAGAAGTAGCCGCAACTGCAACAGTATTAGTAGTAGCAAGAGTTGTAGTAGTAGCACTAGTTGTTGTAGTAGTTGTTGTAGTAGCTACAGTAGTAGCATCAGTAGTAGTAGTAGTTAGAGTTGCATTAGTAGCATCAGTAGTAGCAGTAGTTGTAGTAGTTGCTATAGTACTTGAAGTAATAGTAGTTGCAGTAGAAGTAGCAGCAGTAGCAGTAGTAGTAATGTTAGTAGCAGTAGTAGTAATAGTAGTAGTTGTAGTAGAAGTAGTAGTAGTAGTAGTAGTTGTTGTTGTTGTTGTTGTTGTTGTTGTTGTAGTAGTAGTAGCAGTAGTAGTTGTAGTAGTCGTAGTAGTAGTAGTTGCAGTAGTAGCAGTAGTAGTAGTAGTTGCAGTAGTAGTATCAGTAGGAGATGTACAAGGAGTAATGGCATTAGTAGCAGCAACAACAACAAAAGCGGCAGTGGTAGTAGTAGTAGTAAATAAAAGCCGTCTCAGTAGTAGCAATAGTAGCAGCAGCAATAGTAGCAGTAGTAGGTGGCAAGTCTCAGTAATAGTATAGTAGTAGCTGTATTAGTAGCACAACTAAGAGTAGTAGCAGTAGAGTAGTAAAACGGCAGCATAATTGTAGCAAAGTAGTAGCAATAGTAGTGGTAGGTAGCAATTTGTAGTAGCAATAGCAGCCGCAGAGACTGCAGTAGTTAAAGTGGAATTGTAGTAGTTATCGTTGTAGTAGTAGTAGTATAGTAGTAGTGTAAGTAGTAGTAGCTATAGCCGAAGTAAGCATTAGCAGTGTTATTGTAGCAAAGTAAGTAGTTGTTGTTGTTATTAGTAATTGTAGGGGTAGTACGAGTGGTAGTAGTAGTAGAAGTAGTAGTAGTAGTAGTAATAGGACTAGTAGTAGCAATAGTAGTAGCAGTAGCAGTAGCAGCAGTAGTAGTGGTAGAAGTAGTAGCAGTTGCAGAGTAGTATTAGCAGTTGTAGCGATAGTAGTAGTAGATGCAGAAGTAGCATTAATAATAGTAGCAGTGGAATAGTAGTAGTAGTCGTTGTTGCACTAGTAGTAGTAATAGTAGCAGACGTATTTACAGTAGTCGTTGTAGTAATAGCAACAAATGTAGTTGCAGTAGTAGTTGAAGTAATAGTGGTTGTTGTAGTAGTAGCAGTATATGTACAAGTAGTAGTAGTAGAAGAAGTAGGAGTAGGAGTCATAGTAGGAGAAGTAGTAGTCGTAGTAGAAGTAGAAGTAGGCATATTAGTAGTACTAGTAGGAGTACTAATAGGTGTAGTAGGGACTGTAGCAGTAGAACTGGCAGTAGTAGTAGTAGTAGGAGTACTAGTAGGTGTAGTAGCAACTGTAGCAGTAGAACTGGCAGTAGTAGTAGCAGCAATTGTATTAGTAGTTGTAGTTGTAGCGGCAATAGTAGGAGTAGTAGTAGGAGTAGCAGTAGTAGCTGCGGTAGTAGTAGTACTAGCAGTAGCGGTAGTCGTTGGTGCAATAATAGTAGTAGTAGTGAAACTAGTAGTAATAGTATCTGTAGTGGTTGATGAAGTTGTAGTAGTAGGAGTAGTAGTAGTAGTACTAGTATTGTAGAAGTTGTAGAAGTAGTAACAAGAGTAGTCGAAGTTGCGGGAGCACTAGCAACTGTAGCAGCAATAGTTGTAGCATAAGTAGTGGTAGTAGTAATAGTAGTAGTAGTAGTAATAGTAGTAGTATTACTAATAGTATTAGTAGTAGAAGTTTAGGTAATAGCAGTACTATAGTTATAGTTTTAGTTGTTGTAGTATTTTTAGTAGTAGTTGTTGTAGGAGTAGTAATAGAAGTAGTCATTGAAGCAGTAGTTGTTGTAGTAGTAGTAGCAGTAGCAGCAGTAGTAAGAGCAGCAATAGCAGTAGCAGTAATAGTAGCAAGAGAAGTAGCAGTAGCACTTGTAGTAGCAGTAGTAGTTGTAGTAGTAGTAGCAATAGTAGTTGATGCAAATGTAGCAGTTGCAGTAGTAAGAGTAGTAGTAGTTGCAGTTTTAGTAGTAGTAGTAGCAACAGCAGCAGCAGCAGTAGTAGTACTAGTAGTTGTAATTGTAGTTGTGGCAATAGTGGCAAAGTAGTAGCTGCTGTAGTAGTAGCAGAAGTAATAATAGTAGAAGTAGTAGTAGTAGTAGTAGTAGTAGCTATAGTAGCAGTAGTAGTTGTAGTAGTAATAGTAGTAGCTGTAGTAGCAGAAGTAGAAGTCGTTGTAATAGTAGTAGTAGTAGCAACAACAGTAGTATTAGTAGTAGTACTAGTAGTATCAGTAAAAGTAGTAGTGGTCATAGCAATAGTAATAACAGGGGTAATAGTAGTAGAAGTAGTAGTAATAAAAGTAGTAGTAGTAGTAGTAGTAGTAATAGATGTAATAATAGTAGTAGTATTAGTAGTAGTAGTAGTAGTAGTAGTCGTAGTTGTAGTAGTAGTAGCAGTAGCAGTATATTAGTAATAGTAGTTGAAGTAGAAAAAGGTGAAGTAGTAGTAGTGAAAGGATCAGTAGTAGAAATTGTGGTAGCAGCAGTAGCAGCAGCAGTTGTAGTAGTGGTAGAAGTAACAGTAATAGTAGTAGTACAAGTAACAATAGTAGTTGTAGTAGAAGTAGCAGTAACAGTAGTAATATTAGTAGCAGTAGTAGCAATAGTAGCAGTAGTAGTAGACGTAGTGGTAGCAGCAGAAGTAGCAGTAGCAATTGCTGTAGAAGTAGTAGTAGTAGTAGAATTAGTAGTTGTAGCAGTAATAGAAGTAGTAGTGGTGGTAGTAGCAGTAGGAGGAGGAGTAGTAGTAGTAGTAGGAGTAGTAGGAGTAGTAGTTGTAGAAGTAGTAGTAGCAGCAGTAGCAGTAGTTGTTGTAGCAATGATTGTAGTTGTAGTAGTTGCAGTATTAGTATTTGTAATAGTAATAGTGTAGTAGTAGTAGCAGTACTAATAATAGTAGTAGTAGTAGTAGTAGTCATTGTGGCAGTAGTAGTCAAAGTAGTAGATGCAATAGTAGCAAAAGTAGCTGAAGCAGTCGGAGTAGTTGTATTAGTAGCAGCAGCAGCAACAACAACATTAGTAGAAATAGTCACAGTAGTAGTTGTAGTAGTAGTTTTAGTAGTAACAGTAGTAGCAGCAAAGTAATAGTAGCAGCAGTAGTAGTAGCAACAGCAGTGGTAGTTGTAGTAGTGGTGGTAGGAGAAGTAATAGTAGTAATAGTAGTAGCTGCAATAGTAGTAGAAGTACTAGTAGTAGCAATAGCAGCGGCAATAGCTATGATTGTAGTAGTAGTAGTCGTGTTAGTAGTAGTAGTCGTTGTAGTTGTTGTAGTTGGAGTAGTAATAGTAGCTATAGCAGTAGCAGAAGCAATAGTTGTAGTAGTAGCAGAAGTAGTAGTAGTAGTATTTGTACGACTTGGATTAGTAGTAGTAGTAGTAGTGGCAGGGGCAATAGTAGTAGTTGGAGTAGTTGTAATAGTAGCAGTAGCAGTAGTAGTAATAGGAGTAGTAGTAGTGATAGTAGTAGCGGTAGCATTAGCAGCCGTAGCCTTAATAGTAGCAAAAGTAGCAGTAGCAGTAGTAATAGGAGTAGTAGTTGTGATAGTAGTAGCAGTAGCATTTGCAACAACATTAGTAGCAACCGCATTAGTAGTTGCTGTAGTAGTAGCCATAGTTGTAGCAAAAGTAGTAGTAGTAGGAGTTGTAGTAGAAGAAGAAGTAGTAGTAGAAGTAGAAGTAGTATTCATAGTAGTAGCAAAAGTAGAAGTACTAGTAGTAATAGTAGTAGTAGGAGCAGTAGTCGTTGCAGAAAGTGTAGTAGTAGTAGTAATAGTATTAGAAGTTGTTGAAGTAGTAGCAGTAAAAGTACCGGTAGGAGAAGAAGACGTAATAGTAGCAGTAATAGTTGTAGTAGTAGTAGTAGTAGTAAGCAGTAGTAGCTGTAACAATATTATTAGTAGTAGTAGCAGCAGTAGTACCAGTAGTTCCTGTAGTAGCAGTAATAGTAGCAACAGTTGTGCTTGTTGCATAGTACCAATAGCAGTAGTTGTTGTAGTAGTAGTAGTAGCAGCAATAGTAGTATTAGAAGTAGTAGTATTAGCAATAGTGGTAGTATTAGTAGTTTAGTAGTGGTATTATTAGTTGTAGTAGTAGTAGTAGCAATAGCAGAAGTAGTAGTAGTTGTAGTAATAGAAGTAGTTGAAGCTATAGCAGCAGTTGTAGCATTTGTAGCAATAGTAGAAGTAGTAATAGCAGCAGTAGTAGTAGTAGTAGTAATAGCAGCAGTAGTAGTGGTAGGAGTAGTAGTAGTAGTTGTTATTGAAGGAGAAGTAGGAGTAGCAGTAGTAGTAGCAATAGTAGTAGTTACAATAATAGTACTTGTAGTAACAGTTATTGTAAAAGTAGTTGTAAAAGTAGTTATAGTTGAAGAAGTATTTGTAGCTTCATTCATTGTAATAGTAGTAGTAGCAGTTGTAGTATTAATAGTGTCAGCAGTAGAAGAAGTAATAGTAGTAGTAGCAATAGTAATATTAGCAGTAGGAGCAGTAGGTGTAGTAATAGTAGTAGGAGAAGTCATAGTAGTGGTCATAATGGTAGCAACAACAACAACAACAGCAGTTGTAGTAGTAGTAGTACCAACAACAACAACAACAACAATAGCAATAGTAGTATCAGTGGGAGTAGTAGTTGTAGTATTAGCCACCATAGTAGTAGTAGTAGTACTATTAGTGGTCACATTAATAGTAGTAGTAGTAGCAGTAGTACTAGTTGAAATAGTTGTAGTAGCTGTAGTAGTAGCAGTTGTAGTACTAGTAGTATAGGTAGCAGTAGTAGTAGTAGTAGAAGCAGTAGTAACTACATTACTAGCAATAGTAGTTGTAGAAGTAGTAGCAGTAGCGCTAGTTCTTGCAGTAGTAGTTATGGTAGTTCCAGAAGTAGTTGAGTTAGCTACAGTAGTAGATGTAGTAGTAGATGTAGTTATGGAAGTACCAGTAGTAACAGAGGTAGAAGCAGTAACGGGAGTAGTAGTAGAAGTAGTAGTCATAGTAGTTATGGTAGAAGTAGTAGTAGCACTAGCAGTACTAGTAGTAGGAGAAGTAATTGTAGTAGTAGTAGCAGTAGTAGGGGTAGTAGTAGTAGTGGTAGTAGTAGTAGTGGCAGTAGTAGTAGTAGGAGCAGTAGTAGTGGTAGTTGCAGTACCAGCACCAGTAGTAGCGGTGGTGGTGGCCGTAGTAGTAGTAGTAGTAGTTGTTGTTGTTGTTGTTGTTGTTATTGTTGTTGTTGTTGTTGTAGACTAGTAGTAGTAGTAGTACTAGTAGTAGTAGTAGTAGAAGTAGGAGTAGTAGCAATGGTAGCAATAGTAGCAGTAGTAATAGTAGTTGTAGTAGTGGCAAGATTTGTAGCAGTAGCAGTAATAGGAGTTATTGTTGTAGCAGCAATAGAAAATGCAGCAATAGTAGTAGTACTAGTAGTAGTCATAGAAGTCATAGTAGTAGCAGTTGGAGGGGCAGTAATAGTAGTAGCAATGGTTGTAATGGTAGAAGTAGTAGTAGTAGCAGTAGTAGCATTAGTAGTAGTAGTACTACTAGTAGCAGTAGTACTCCTACTAGTAGTAGTTATGGTAGTAGTTGTAGTCGCAATAGTAGTAGTATTATTAATAGTGGCGTTAGTAGTAGTAGTTGTAGTAGTAGTTGCAGTACATGTAGTAGTAGCGGAAGTAGTTGCAGTAGCATAAGTAATTGTAATTATAGTAATAGTTGTAGTAAGAGTAGTAGTAGTGCTAGCAGTAATAGTAGTAGTAGCAGTAGTAGTAGCGGTAGTTGTAGCAGCAGTAGTGGTAGTAGTAGTAGTTGTAGAAATAGCAACAATGGCAATAATAGTATTAGCAATAGTAGTAGAAGTACCAGTAATGGCAGCAATAGTATTAGCAATAGTAGTAACAGTAGTAGAAGTAGTAGCAGTAATAGAAGTAATAGTTGTTGTAGTAGTAGTAGTAGTAGTAGTAATAGTAGTATTAGTTGCGGCTATCATAACAGTAGGCGAAGTAGTGGAAGTACTAGTATTAGTAGTGGTAGTAGGAGAAGTGGTAGTAGTAGTGGTACTAGTAGTAGGAGCAGTAGCAACTATAGTAGCAGCAGAAGTGGTAGTATTAGTATTAGTAGTAGTAGTAGTAGTAGTAGGGGAAGTAGTGATAGTAGTAGTAGTAGTAGTAGCAGTAGTAGGAGTAGGTGTAGTAATAGTACTACTAGTATAGTTGGAGTTTAGTAGTCGTATCATAGTAGTAGTAGTCGTAGTAGAGTAGTCGCGGTTGCAATATTTGTAGTAGTAGTAGTAGTAGTAGTAGTAGTCGTAGTAGTAGTAGTAGCAGAACTAGTTGTAGTTGTACTTGTTGTTGTAGTTGTTGTTGTAGTAGCAGTAGAAGTATTAGTAGTAGTTGTAGCTATAGTAGTAGTAGTCATAGTAGTAGTAGTAGTATTAGTAGCAGTTGTACTAGTAGTAAGGGCAGTAGCAGTATTAGGAGTAGTAGCAGTAACAGTAGCAACTGTAGGGATAGTAGTAGCGGCAGTAGCAGTAATAGTAGTAGGAGAAGTAGTAGTAGTAGCAGTGGCAGTGGTAGTATTACTTGCAATTGTAGTACTCAGGGTAGTAGTAGAAGTGGTAGCAATAGTAGTGGCAGTGGTGGTAGTAGTAGTGGTGGAAGTAGGAGCAGTAGTATTAGTAATACTAGTGTTAGTAGTTGCAATAGTATTAGTTGCAAAAGCAGCAGTAGTATTACCAAGAGTAGTAGAAGTAGTAGTAGATGTAGTTGTGGTAGTAGCAGTTGTAACCGAGGTAGTAGTAGTAGCAGGAGTAGTAGTAAAAGTAGTAGTCATAGTTGTTGTGGTCGAAGTAGCAATAGTACTAGTCGTACTACAATTAGGAGAAGTAGTAGTAGTAGTAGTAGTAGTAGCAGTTGTAGGTGTAGTAGTAGTACTGGTAGTAGTAGTAGTAGTAGTAGTAGTAGTGGCAGAACGAGCAGCAGTACCAGTAGTAGTTGTAGTAGCAGCAGTACTAGTAGTAGTAGTAGTATTAGCAGCAGTAGCAGCAGCAGTTGTAGTAGTAGTAGTAGTGGTAGCAATATTAGTAGAAGTAGTAGTAGTTGTAGTGATGGCAGGAGTTGTAGTAGTAGTTGTAAGAGGAGTAGTTGTTGTTGTTGTTGTAGTAGTAGTTGTACTAGTAGTAAAAGTTGTAGCAGTAGTAGGAGCAGTAGTGGTAGTTGTAGTAGTAGTCATAGTAGCAGTAGTTGGAATAGCGGTAATAGTAGTAGCAATGGTAATAGTAGTAGCATTGGTAGTAGTAGTGGTGGCGGTGGTGGTGGTGGTGGTGATGGTAGTAGTAGTAGCAGCATTAGTAGTAGTAGTGGTAGTTATTGTTGTTGTTGTAGTGGTAGTAGTAGTAGACGCAGTAGTAGTAGTAGTAGTAGTAGTAGCATTAGTAGTAGTAGTAGTAGGAGTAGGAGTAGTAGTAGTAGATGCAGTAGTAGTTGTATTACTAGTAGTTGCAGCAGTAGCAGCAGTAGTAGTACTACTACTACTAGTTGTAGTAGTAGTACCAGTAGAAGTATTAGTAGTGGTAGTAGTACTAGTTATAGTAGCGAAAGTAGTTCTAGTAATAGTAGTAGTAGTAGTAGTAGTAGTAGCTGTAGGGGAGGTACTAGTGGCAGTAGGAGTAGTATTATTTGGAGATGTAGTAGTTGTAGTAGTAGCAGTAGTACTATTAGCAGTAAGAGCAGTAGTGGCAGTAGTAGCAGCAGCAGCAGTAGTAGTAGTTGCAGGTGTAGTAGTTGTAGTAGTAGCGATAGTAGTAGTTGTTGTTGTAGTTGTAGTAGTGGAAGAGAAGCAATGGCTGCAATTGTAGTAGCAGTTGTAGTAGAAGTCGTAGCAGCAGTAGTAATAGTTGTAGCAGTAGTAATAGTAGTAGTTTCAGTGACAGTATTAATTATTGTTGTAGCAGAAGTAGCAGCAGCAGTAGTTGTAGTAGCTGTTGTAATAGTAGCAGTTGTAGTAGTCATAGGCCAAGTAGTGGAAGTACTGGTACTAGTAGTGGAAGTTGGAGAAGTGATAGTAGTAGTAGTAGTAGTAGTAGTAGTAGTAGTAGTAGTAGTAGTAGTAGTAATAGTGGTAGTAGTAGTGCTAGCTTTAGTAGCAGTAGGAGTAGTAGTAGGAGTCACAGTAGTAGTTGCTATTATTGTAATAGTAGTAGTAGTAGTAGTAGTAGTAGTAGCCATAGTAGTAGCAGCAATAGGTGTCATACTAGTTGTAATAGTCGTAGTAGTCGCTATAGTAGTAGTAGGAGCAGCAATAATAGTAGTAGTAGTAGTAGTAGTCGTACTAGTAGTGAGAGTAGTAGTAGTAGTAGTAGGAGTAGTAGTAGCAGAAGTAGTAGCAGTTGTAGTGGTAGTAGTAGTAGCAATGGTAGCAATAGTAGTAGTAGTTGTTGTTGTGGCAATAGTTGCAGCAGTTGCTCTTGTTGTAGTAGTAGTTGTTGTAGTAGCAGCTGAAATAGTAGTAGTTGCAGTGCGTGTAATAGTAGTAGTAGTCGAAGTACTAGTAGTAGTCAGAGTTATGGTTGTAGCAGTCGCAGTCACGACAGCAGTTGGTGTAGTACTATTTATAGTACTCGTCGTAGTAGCAGAAATAGTAGTAGCAATTGCAGCAATTGTAGTTGCAATTGCAACAATTTTAATTGTACTATTAGTAAGGGTATTAGTAGTAGTAGTAGTAGTAGTAGTAGTAGTAGTAGCAGCTGTAGTGGTAGTTGTAGTAGTTGCAATAGCAATTCAAGTGGTAGTACTAGTAGTGGTAGCAATAGTAGTGGCAGCAGTAGTTGTAGTAATGGTGGCAATAGGAGCATTAGTATTAGTAATAGTACCAGTAGTAGTTGTAGTAGTATTAGTTGCAGAAATTGTATTAGTAGTTTTAGGAGTAGGAGTAGAAGTAGTAGTCAATGTAGTTGTGTTAGTAGCAGAAGTAACAGAGGTAGTAGTAATAGCAAAAGTAGTAGTCGAAGTAGTAGTGGTAATACTAGTACTAGGAGCAGGAGAAGTTGTTGTTGTAGTAGTAGGAGGAGGAGGAGGAGGAGGAGGTGGAGTAGTAGTAACAGTTGTAGCTGTGGCAACAATAGTAGTAGCACTAGTAGTAGTAGTAGTAGTGGCAGGAGTTGTAGTAGTAGCAGTAATAGGAGTAGTTGTTGTTGTTCTAGTAGTTCTTGTTGTAGCAGTAGTAGAAGTTGTAGCAATAGTAGTAGTAATAGTAGTAGTAGTAGTTCTAGTAGGAGCAATAGTAGTTGGAATGGTAGTAGCGGTAGTAGTAATAGTAGTAGTAGTAGTAGTAGTAGCGTTAGTAGTAATAGTACTAGTAGTAGTAGTAGTAGTTGTTGTAGTAGTAGTAATAGTTGTAGCCATAGTACTAGTAGTAGTAGTAGTTTTTATAGTAGTAGGAGAAGAAATAGTGGCAGTAGTAGAAGTAGTAGTAGTAGTTGTTGTTGTTATTATTGCTGTAGTAGTAGTAGTAGTAGTAGTAGTAATAGTAGTAGTTGTTATAGCAGATGTGGTAGAAGCAGTAGTAGTAGTAGTAGTCATAGTATTAACAGCAGTAGTAGTAGGAGTAGTAGTAGTGGTAGTAGTAAGAGTAGTAGGTGTACTAGTGGTTGCAGTAGTAGTAGAAGTAGCAGTTGTCGTAGCAGTAGCATTAGTTGTAGTGGTAGTAGAAATAGAAGAGTAGTTGTAGTAGTAGTAGTAGTAGTATTAGTAGTTGTAGTAGGAGAATTTGTAGTAATTGTAGTAGTAATAGTAATAGTCGTAGTAGTAGGAGTAGTAGTAGAAGCAGTAGGAGAAGAAGTAGTAGTTGTAGGAGTAGTAGTAGAAGCAGTAGCAGTAATAGTAGTTGAAGGAGCAGTAGTAGTTGCAGTAGAACAAGTATTAGGAGTATTAATAGTTGTATTATTAATAGTAGTAGTATTGTGAGTTGCAGTAGCAGCAACAACAACAGAAGTAATAGTAGAAGTAGTAGTAGTAGCAGTATTAATAGTGGTTGACGTTGTAGTAGGTTTAGTAGTTGTAGTCGTATTAGCCATAGCATTAGTTTTAGTAGTAGTAGTAGTAGATGTAGTAGTAATAGTAGCATTAGTAGTAATAGTAGAAGTAGTAGTAGAAGTATTTATCGTAGTACAGGTAGTAGCAGTAATAGAAACTATAGTAGTAGTAGTATTTGTAGTAGTATAGGTAGTGGCAGTAATATAAACTATAGTAGTTGCAGTAGTAGTTGTAGTAGTAGCAGCAGAAGGGGTAGTAGTTATTGTTGTTGTAGAAGTAGTAGTAGTAGTAGTAGTAGCTGAAGTTGTGGCAGTAGTACCAACAATGGTAGTAGTTGTAGCTGGAGAAGTAGTTGTAGTAGTTACAATAGCAGTACTAGTGGTAGTGCTAGCAATGGTAGCAATAGTAGTGGCAGTTGTAGTAGTAGTGATGGTGGCGATAGGAGCAGTAGTTTTAGTAATAGTAGTGGTAGTAGTCGTAGTATTATTAGTTGTAGAAGTAGTAGTAGTAGTTTCAGGAGTAGGAGTAGTAGTAGTAGTAGATGTAGTTGTGTTAGTAGTAGAAGTAACGGCGGTAGTATTAGTAGCATGAGTAGTAGTAGAAGTAGTAGTGGTAGTACTAGTACTACTAGTAGGAGAAGTAGTAGTAGTAGTAGCAGTTGTAGTAGTAATAGTAGCAGCAGCAGTACTAGTAGCACTAGTAGTAGTAGTAGTAGTAGCAGTAGTAGCAGTAGTAGTATTACTGATAGTAATAGTAGTTGGATTAGTGGTAGTAGCCGCAGTAGTAGTAGCAGCTGCAGGAGTAGTAGTAGTTGTAGTAGTAGTCGTAGTAGTAGTAGTAGCAGCAGTAGTAGTAGAAGTTGTAGTAGTCGTAGCAGTTGTAGTAGTAGTGGGACTAGTAGTAGTAGCAGTAGCTGCAGTAGTTGTTGTAGTAGTAGTAGCAGTAGTATTATTTGTGGCAGCAGTATTAGTCGTAGTGGTAGTATAAGTAGTAGAGTAATAGTGGGAGAAGTAGTAGCAGCAGTATTAGTAGTTGTAGTAGGGCAATTTTTAGCAATTGTAGTAGTAGTAGTAATAGTCGTAGCAGTAGTAGTTGTCATAGAAGTAGTAGGAGTAGTAGTAGTAGTCGTAGGAGTAGTAGTAGCATTAGTTGTAGAAATAGTAGTAGTAGGATTAGCAGCAGTTGTAGAAGGAGAAGTATTCGGAGTATTAATAGTAGTAGTATTAGTTGTAGTAGAAGTATGAGTAGCAGTAGCAACAAGAACAACAAAAGTAAAAGTAGAAGTAGTAGTAGTAGCAGTATTAGTAGTAGTTGACATTGCAATAGTAGTAGTAGTAGTCATATTAGTTGTAGCAGTAGTTGCAGAAGTTGTATTAGTAGTAGTAGAAGCGTTAGTAGTAGTAGTAGTAGTCGTGTATGTAGTAGTACAGCTAGTAGCAGTAATAGAAACTATAGTAGTTGTAGTAGTAGTTGTTGTAGTAGTAGAAGTTGTAGTAGTAGTAGTTGTTGTTGTTGTTGTTGTTGTTGCTGCTGTACTAATAGTAGGAGTAGTAATAGGTGTATAAGTAGTAGTAGTAGTAGTATTTGTAGTTGTAGTAGTAGTAGTGATAGTAGTAGTATTAGCAGCAGCAATAGGAGAATTAGCTATAGTAGTAGCAGTAATTGTAGTAGCAGAAGTAGTAGCAACAACAGTTG
>RXID01015191.1:107417-135158 GCA_005019695.1 Trichopus zeylanicus subsp. travancoricus
GTAGTTGCAGCATTAGTTGAAGTAGTAGAAGTAGTAGTAGTTGTAGTAGTGTTTGTAGCATTATTACAGGTAGTAGCAGCAATAGAACTAATAGTAGTGCATAGTTGTTTGTGGTTGTGTAGTAGAGGAATAGAGCTGTAGTAATAGGAGAATGTGTAGTACTAGCAGTAGTAGTATTAGTAGTAGTACTAGTACTGATAATTGTAGTATTAGCAGCAGCAGTAGTAGTAGCAGTAGTTGCAACAGCAGAAGTAGTGGCAGTAGCTGTAGTAGCAGCAGTAGTTGGAGCAACAATAGTAGTAGTGATAGTTGTTGTATTAGCAGTAACAGTAGTAGCAGTTGCAATAGTGGTAGCAGTAGTAGTTGTAGTGGTAGCAGTAGTAACAGTAGTAGTAGTGGTGATAGTAGTAGTATTAGTAGTAGCTGTAGTAGTTGTAGTACTCATAGTGGTGGCAGTAGTAGTCACACTAACTATAGTTGTAGTAGCATTAGTGTTAGCGGCAACAACAGCAGAAGTAGTAGTGTTGTAGTAGTAGAAGTAGTCGTTGTAGCTGTTGGAGTAGCTATTGTAATAGTAGGAGTAGCAGTAGTTGTTGCAGCCGTAGTTGTAGTACTTCTTGAAGTAGTATTGGTAGTAGTACCCCTAGCAGCAGCAACAGTAGCAACAGTAGCAGTAGTAGTAATAGCAAGAGTATTACTAGTAGTAGTACTAGGAGTTGTAGTTGTAGTTGTTGTTGTAGCAGCGAAATCAATAGTAGCAGTAGTAGCAGTGGTTGTAGTAGCCATAACAGCAGTAATAATAGTAGTTGTTGTAGTAGCAGCCATAAGAGTGGTAACAATAGCCACAGTAGAAGCAGTAGTAGAAGTGGTACTTGTGGTCATTATAGCTGTAATAGTAGTTAGAGTAATAATGGAAGTAGTAGTAGCACTACTAGTAGCAAAATTAATAATAGTACGAAAAGTAGTACTAGTTGTAGAGGTAGCAGTAGAAGTAGTAGTAGCAAAAGCAGCAGTAGTATTAGTGATAGTAGTAGTAGTTTGAATAGTGGTAGTATCGGCCTTAGTAGTAGCAGCTATAAGAGTAGTAGTAATACTAGTAGTTTTTGCTATTGTTATTGTTGTTCTTACAGTAGTAGTAGTAGTAGTAGTAGAAGTTGTAGTAGTAGTAGCAAGAGCAGTAGGAGTGGGAGTAGTTGTAGTAGTAGTAGCTGTAGTAGTGGTTGCAGTAGTAGTAGTTGTAGGAGTACTGGTGGCAGCAGTAGTAGCTGTAGTGGTCGTATAAGTAGTAGAGTAGTAGTAGGAGTAGTAGTAATAGCTGTATTAGTAGTTGTAGTAGGAGAATTTTTAGAAATTGTAGTAGTAGTAGTAATAGTCGTAGAAGTAGGAGTAGTAGTAGAAGTAGTAGGAGGAGTAGTAGTAGTCGTAGGAGTAGTAGTAGCACTAGTAGCATAAAAAGTAGTAGTAGGACTAGTGGCAGTTGTAGTAGCAGAAGTATTAGGAGTATTAATAGTAGTAGTAGTATGAGAAGCAGCAGCAACAACAACAATTGAGTTAATAGTAGAAGTAGTAGTAGTAGCAGTGTTAGTAGCAGTTGACGTTGTACTAGTAGAAGTAGTAGTAGTCGTATTAGTTGTAGCAGCAGTTGTAGAAGTAGTAGTAGTAGTAGTGGTAGCATTAGTAGTAGTAGTAGTAGTAGTAGTAGTAGTAGTAGTAGTACTAGTGTTTGTAGTAGTATAGGTAGTAGCTGTAAAAGAAACTATATTAGTAGTAGTAGTAGTTGTAGTAGTAGTAGTTGTTGTTGTTGTTGTTGTTGTTGTTGTAGTAGTAGTAGTAGTAGTTGTAGTAATAGTTGGAGTAGTAATAGGAGTATGAGAAGTAGTAGTAGTAGTAGTATTTGTAGTAGTATTTGTAGTAATAGTAGTAGTGGTAGTGATAGTGGTAGTAGCAGCAGTAGTTGTAGTAGAAGCAGCAGTAGCAGCAGTAACAGTAGTAGCAGCAGAAGTAGCAGCAGCAGCAGTGGGAACAGTAACCGTAGTAGCAGTAGTAGTACTAGTGAGAGTGGTAGTATTAGTAGTAGCCATAGTAGTAGTTGTAGCCGTAGTAGCGGTAGTACTAGCAGTAGCAGCAGCAGTAGTGATTGTAGTAGTAGTAGTAGTCGGAATATTAGTAGTAGTCGCAGTAGCAACAGTAGTAGTTGCAGCAACTGTAGTTGTAGTAGCATTAGTGGTAGCGACAATAATAACAGAGGTAGTTATGTTGTAGTAGTAGTAGTAGTCATTATAGCAGTTGGAGTAGCTGTTGTAGTAGTAGCAGTAGTAGTAGTTGTTGTAGCTACAGTTGTAGTACTAGTTGAAGTAGTGTTAGTAGTAATAGCCATAGCAGCACCTGCAGCAGTAGTAGTAGCAAGAGTATTAATAGTAGTAGTAGTAGGAGTAGTAGTTGTAGTGGTTGTTGTAGCAGCAGAATCAATAGTAACAGTAGTAGCAGTAGTTGTAGTAGCTGTAATAGCAGTAATAATAGTAATTATTGTAGTAGCAGTCATAGTAGTAGTAACAGTAGTCGTAGTAGAAGCAGTAGTAGTAGAGGAGGTTCTAGTCGTTGTTGCATTAGTAGTAGTAATAGTAATAGTGGAAGTAGTAGTCGCACTACTATTAGCAGAATTTGTAGTAGTACGAAAAGAAGAAGTAGTAGTAGTGACACTAACAGTAATAGTAATAGTATTTGTGATAGTAGTAGTAGTTGAATTAGTGGTAGTAGCGGCAGTAGTAGTGGTAGCTGCTGGAGTAGTAGCAGTAGTAGTAGTAGTAATAGTTGCAGTAGTAGTAGCAGCAGTAGTAGTCATAGCAGAAGTTGTAGTAGTAGTAGGAGGAGGATTAGTAGTAGTAGTAGTAGAAGATGTAGGAGGAGTAGTAGTAGTTGTTGTTGTTGTAGTAGGAGAATGTGTAGCAATTGTAGTAGTAGTAGTAATAGTCCTATTAGTAGGAGTAGTAGTAGAAGATGTAGGAGGAGTAGTAGTAGTCATAGGAGTAGTAGTAGCATTAGCAGTAGTAATAGTAGTAGTTGTTGCAATAGGAGAAGTATTAGGAGTATTAATAGTTGTAGTATCTGTAGTCGTAGTAGTATCAGTAGCAGAAATTGTAACAACAACAGAAGTAATAGTCGAAGTAGTAGTAGTAGTTGACGTTCTAGCAGCAGCAGCAGTAGTATTATTAGCCATAGCAGTAGTTGTAGCAGTAGTAGTAGAAATAGTAGTAGTAGCAGTATTAGTAGTAGTTGACTTAGTAGTAGTAGTAGTAGTCATAGTAGTAGTAGTAGTAGTAGCATTAATAGTAGTAGCATTAGTAGTAGATGTTGAAGTAGCAGTTGTCACAGTAGTAGCAGAAGAAGAAGTATTAGTAGTAATAGTAGTAGTAGTAGAAGAAGAAGAGGAAGTAGTAGCGGTAGTAGTAACAGTAGTCATAGTAGTAGTAGTAGTCATTGGAGCAAGTGTAGTAGTAGTAGTAATAATATTAGAAGTTGTTGAAGTAGCAGCAGCAAAAGTACCACTAGGAGGAGAAGATGTAGTAGTAGCTGTAATAGCAGTAGTTGTAGTAGTAGTAGTAGTAGTAGTAGTAGTAGTAGTAGTAGTAGTAGTAGTAGTAGTAGTGGTAGTAGTATCTCTACAAATATTAGTAGTAGTAGTAGTAGCCACGGTAGTACGAGTAGTTCTTGTATTAGCAGCAGTAGTAGTAGTTCTTGCGGCTGTTGCGGCAGTACCAGTAGCAATAGTCGTTGTAGCAGTAGTAGTAGTAGCGATAGTAGTATAAGGAGTAGTAGTATTAGCAATAGTGGTTGTTGTAGTAGCAGTAGTGGTATTAGGAGTAGTTCTAGTAGTAGTATTAGTAGTTCTAGTAGTAATAGTGGTAGTAGTGGTATTTTGAGTTGGTAGTAGTCATAGTAGTAGCCGTAGTAGAAGTAGGAGTAGTTGTAGTAGTAGTAGTAGCAGTAGTAGCAGGTGTAGTAGTAGTAGTAGTAGCAGGTATAGTGGTGGTAGGAGAAGTAGTAGTAGTTGTTATTTAAGGAGAAGTAGTAGTAGCAGTAGTAGTAGCAATAGTAGTAGTTATAGTAGTAGTACTAGTAGTAGCAGTAGTTGTGAAAGTAGTTGTAGAAGTAGTAGTAGTTGAAGACGTATTTGTCGCTTCATTCATTTTAGTAGTAGTAGTAGCAGTAGTAGTAACTGTATCAATACTAGCAGAAGTAGCAGCGGTAGTAGCAATAGTTGTAGTAGGAGTAGAAGCAGTAGCTGTAGTAGTAGTGGTTGGAGAAGTCATAGTAGTAGTCATAGTGGTAGCAACAACAACAATAACAACAAGAGTAGTAGTAGCAGTAGTAGCAGCAACAACAACAACAACAACAATAGTAGTAGTATTGGTGGGAGTAGTAGTGGTAGTATTATTAGCTAGAGTAATAGGAGTTGTACTATTAGTAGCCGCATTAGTAGCAGTAGTAGTTGTTGTAGTAGTTGTAGTAGCTATAGTAGTAGTTGTAGTAATACCAGTGGTATAGGTAGCAGCAGTAGCTACATAAGTAGTTGTAGTAGTTGCAGAAGTAGGAGTAGTAGCACTTGTTCTTGTAGTAGTAGTAGTAGTCGTTGTAGTAGTCGTAGTAGTAGTAGTAGTAGAAAATGTAGCAGTAGTAGGAGGAGGAGGAGTAGCAGTAGTAGTCGTAGTAGCAGCAATTTTAGTGGCAGTAATAGTAGTAGCAATGTTGTAGTGGTAGCAGCAGCAGCAGTAGTAGTAGCATTAGTAGTAGTACTATTACTAGTAGTAGTAGTACTACTAGTAGTACTAGTGGTAGTAGTTGTAGTCGCAATAGTAGTAGAATTATTAATAGTAGCATTAGTAGTAGCAGTAGTAGTAGCATTAGATGTAGTAGGAGTGGTAGTAGTAGTAGTCACAGTAGCAGAAGTAGTTGCAGTTATAGTAGTAGTGATAGTCAGAGTAGTAGTAGTGTTACCAGTAATAGCAGTAATAGATGGCAGTAGTTGTAGCAGCAGTAGTGGTAGTGGTAGTAGTAGTAGCAGTAGCAGCAGTAGTTGTTGTTGTTGTAGTTGTAGTAGTAGAAATAGCAGAAATGGCGACAATAGTAGTAGTAGTAGTGGCAGAAGTACCAGCAATGGCAGCAATTGTATTAGCAATAGAAGTAGCGATAGTAGCAATAATAGAAGTTATAGTTGTCGCAGTAGTAGTAGTAGTGGTAGTTGTAGCAGTAATGGTAGTATTAGTTGCAGCGGTAGTAATAGTAGGCAATGTAGTGGAAGTACTAGTACTAGTAGTGGTAGTAGTAGTGGTAGTTGTAGTGGTACTAGTAGTAAGAACAGCAATAGCTGCAGTAGTAGCCGCAAAAGTGTTTGCAGTAGTAGCCGTAGAATTGATAGCAGTAGTAGCAGTAGTGGTAGTAGTAGTAGTAGGAGAAGTAGTGATAGTAGTAGTAGCAATAGTAGGAGTAGGTGTAGTAGTAGTACTACTAATAGGGTAGGAGTAGGAGTATTAGTAGCAGCAGTTGCAATAGTTGTAGCAGCAGTAGCAGTAGCAGCAGCAGTACTTGTTGTAGCAGTAGTTGTAGTAGCTGTAGACGTAGTAGTAGTTGTTGTTGTAGTAGTTGTTATTGTTGTAGTAGTAGTTGTACTAGTAGTAAGAGCAGTAGCAGTATTAGTAGTAGTAGTAGTAACCGTAGCAGCAGTAGGGATAGTAGTAGTTGTAGTAGTAGGAGGAGGAGGAGAAGTAGTCATACCAGTGGAAGTCATAGTATTCATTGCAATTGTATTACTAGTGGTAGCTATAGAAGTGGTAGCGACTGTAGTGGCAGTGGTGGTGGCAATAGTGGTGTATGCAGAAGCAGTAGTATTAGTAATAGTAGTTGTAGTAGTTGTAGTAGTATTAGTTGGAAATGCAGTAGTAGTAGTAGTACCAAGAGTTGCAGAAGTAGTAGTAGATGTAGTTGTCGCAGTGGCAGCAGTAACCGAGGTGGTAGTAGTAGCAGGAGTAGTAGTAAAGTAGTAGTCATAGTAGTTGTGGTCGAAGTAGCAATCGTACTAGTAGTACTACTAGTAGGAGAAGTAGTAGCAATAGTAGGGGTAGTACTAGTACTGGTAGTAGTAGTAGCAGTAGTACTAGTGGTAGAACGAGTAGCAATACCAGTAGTAGTAATAATAATAATAATAGTAGTAGTAGTATTAGTGGTGGTGGTGGTGGTAGTAGTAGTAATAGTAGTAGCAGTAGTAGTAGCAATAATAGTAGAAGTAGTAGTAGTTGTAGTAGTGGCAGGAGTTGTAGTACTGTAATAGGAGTAGTTGTTGTTCTAGTAATAGTAGTTGTTGTACTAGTAGTAGAAGTTTTAGCAGTAGTATAGCAGTGGTAGTAGTTGTAGTAATAGTAGTACGAGCAGTAGTTGGAGTTGCGGTAATAGTAGTAGCAATCGTAATAGTGGCAGTCGTAGTAGTAGTAGTAGCATTAGTAGTAGTAGTGGTAGTAGTAGTAGTAGTAGTAGTAGTAGTAGTAGGCACAGTAGTAGCATTAGTAGTAGTAGGCATAGCAGCAGCAGTACTACTACTACTACTAGTTACGGCAGTAGTAGCAGCAGAAGTAGTAGTAGTCGTAGTAGTAGTAGTCGCAGTAGCAAAAGTAGTTGCAGTAATAGTAGTAGTGGTAGTCGCAGTAGTAGTAGTATTAGTAGTAAAAGCAGTAGTAGCAGCAGTAGTAGCAGCCGTAGGGGAAGTAATAGTAGCAGTAGTTGTAGTATTAGTTTGAGATGTGGTGGTTGTAGTAGTAGCAGTAGTAGTATTTGCAGTAAGAGTAGTAGTGGCAGTAGTAGTAGTAGTAGCAGCAGTAGTAGTAGTATTTGGAGATGTAGTAGTTGTTGTAGTAATAGTTGTAGTAGTAGAAGTAGAAGCAATGGCTACAATAGTAGTAGCAGTTTAGTAGCAGTAGTAGTAGAAGTAGTAGCAGTGGCAATAATAGTTGTAGCAGTAGTAGCAGTTGTTGCAGTAATAGTAGTAATTGTTGTTATCGAAGTAGTTGTAGCAGCAGTAGTCGTAATAGTGGTAGTAGTAGTAGTAGCAGCTGTGGTAGTCGTAGGCCAAGTAGTGGAAGTACTAGTACTAGTAGTGGAAGTTTGAGAAGTGGTAGTAGTAGTAGTAGTAGCAGTAGTAGTAGTACTAGCTTTAGTAGTAGTAGTCGCAGTTGTAGGAGTCACAGTAGTAGTAGTATTTGTAGTAGTAGTAGTAGTAGTAGTAGTAGTAGTAGTAGTAGCAGCAGCAGTAGGTGTCGTACTAGTTGTAGTAGTCATAGTAGTCGCTGTAGTAGTAGTAGCAGTGGTAATAATAGTAGTAGTAATAGTAGTAGCAGTATTAGTCGTACTAGTAGTGAGAGTAGTCGTAATAGTAGTATTAGTAGCAAAAGTAGTAGCAGCTGCTGCGGTAGTAGTAGCAAGAGTAGTAGTATTAGTAGTAGGTGAAGTGGTGGTAGCAGTTGCAGTGGGAGTAGTAGTTGTAGTAGTAGTAGTAGTAGCAATAGCAGTAGCGGTTGTAGTAGAATTTGTAGTGGTAGATGGAGCAGTAGTAGCAATAATAGTAGTGGTAGTAGTTGTAGTAGTATTAGTTGTAAATGTAGTAACAGTAGAAGTAGCAAGAGTAGTAGTAGCAGTAGTAGTAGTGGGAGAAGTAATGATAATACTAGTAGTTCGAGTAGTGGTAGTATTTGTAGTAGTATTAGTAGCATATGTGGTAGTAGTCGCAGTACTTGGAGTAGCAGCAGCAGTAGTAGTAATAGTTGTAGTTTCAATGTATGTAGTTGCACCAGCAGTCACAATAGTTGTGGCAGTAGTAGGCGCAGTAGTATTGGTAGAAGTAGTAGATGAACTAGTAGTGGTAGTAGTAGGAGAAATAGTAGTAGTACTTGTTATTATTGTAGTAGTTGTTGTTGTTGCAGTAGTAGTTGCAATGGCAGCATTAGAAGCAATAATAGTAATAGTATTCGTAGCAGCAAGTGTAGTTATAGTAGTAGTAGTAGCAGTAGTAGTAATAGTACTACTAGTAGTAGTTCTTGTTATCGTTGTTGTAGTAGTAGTACGAGTTGCGGTTGGAGTCATAGTAGGTGTAGTAGTAGTAGTTGGAGAGAGTAGTAGTAGTAGAAGTAATAGGAGTAGGAGTAGGAATAGTAGTAGTAGTACTAGTAGTAGTAGTAGTAGCAGTAGCAGTAGTAGCACTAGAAGTGGTAGTAGGAGCAGCAGTAGTAGGAGGAGAAATAGTGGAAGCACTAGTAGTAGTAGGGGCTGTAAGAGTAGTGGATGTAGTAGGAGTAGTAGTAGTACGAGTAGTAAGAGCCACAACAATTGTAGCATTTGTAGCAGCAGCAGCAATAGCTGTAGTTTTACTTGTAGTAGTAGTAGTAGTAGTAGTAGTAGTAGTAGGTGGAGAAGTAGTAGTAGTAGCAATAGGAGTAGTAGTAGTACTAGTTGTAGTAGTAGTAGCAGTGGTAGCAATAGTAGTAGTAGTTCTTGTTGTGGCAGTTGTTGCTCTTGTTGTAGAAGTTGTTGTTGTAGTAGTAGTTGCAGTTCTTGTAGTAGTAGTAGTAGTAGTAATAGTCACGACAGCAGTTGGCGTAGTACTATTTGTAGTACTCGTCATAGGCGCAGTAGCAGTAGTAATAGCATCAATAGTAGTAGAAGTTGTAGCAATTGTAGTTATACTAGTAGTAAGAGTAGGAGTAGTAGTAGTAGTCATAGTAGCAGCTGTAGTGGTAGTTGTAGTAGCAGTAGTAGTTATTGTAGTAGGAGAGGTAGTTGTAGTAATTGCAATAGCAGTACTTGTGGTAGTACTAGTAGTGGTAGCAATAGTAGTGGCAGTAGTAGTTGTAGTAGTGGTGGCAGTAGAAGCAGTTGTATTAGAAATAGTAGTGGTAGTAGTTGTAGTAGTATCAGTTGCAGAAGTAGTAGTAGTAGTTTGAGGAGTAAGAGTAGAAGTAGTAGTAGATGTAGTTGTGTTAGTAGCTGAAGTAACAGAGGTAGTAGTAGTAGCAAGAGTAGTAGTAGAAGTAGTAGTGGTAGTACTAGTACTAGTAGTAGCAAAAGTAGTAGTAGTAGCAGTAGTAGTAGTACTAGTAGTAGTAGGAGGAGGAGGAGTAGTAGCAGTAGTCGTAGTAGTTGTAGCAATAGTAGTAGCACTAGTAGTAGCAGTAGTTGTGGCAGCAGTTGTAATAGTAGTAGTAATAGGTGTAGTTGTTGTTGTTCTAGTGGTTGTTGTTGTAGAAGTAGTAGAAGCTATAGAAATAGTAGCAGTAGTAGTTGTTGTTGTTGTTGTTGTTGTAGTAGTAGTAGTAGTTTTAGTAGTAGTAGTGGTAGGAACGGTAGTAGTGGTGGCAGTTGAAGTAGTAGTAGTAGTAGCATTAGTAGTAATAGTACTAGTAGTAGTAGTTGTTGTTGTTGTAGTAGTCATAGTAGTAGTAGTAGTCGCAGTACTAGTAGTAGTAGTAGTTTTTAGAGTAGTAGGAGAAGAAGTAGTTGTAGCAGTAGCAGCAGCAGTAGTGGTGGTCGTTGTGGTGGTAGTAGTAGTAGTAGTAGTAATATAGTAGTAGTAGCAATAGCAGTAGTAGTTGTTGTAGCAAATATCATAGTAGCAGTAGTAGTAGTAGTGATAATCATGGTATTAGCAGCAGCAGTAGTAGTAGCAGTAGTGGTAGTAGTAGGAGTAGTAGGTGTAGTAGTTGTTGAAGAAATAGTAGCAGCAGCCGCAGTAGCAGTAGTAGTATTAGTTGTAGTGGTAATAGAAGTAGTAGAGTAGTGGTAGGAGTACTAGTAGTAGCAGTATTAGTAGTTGTAGTGGGAGAATTTGTAGTAATTGTAGTAGTAATTGTAATAGTCATTGTAGTAGTAGTAGTAGTAGTAGAAGAAGCAATAGGAGAAGTAGTAGTAGACGTAGGAGTAGTAGTAGCATTAGTAGCAGTAATTATAGAAGAAAGAGTAGTAGTAGTTGCAGTAGGACAAGTATTTGGAGTATTAATAGTAGTATCATTAGTAGTAGTAGTAGTATGAGTTGCAGTAGCAGCAACAACAACAAAAGTAATAGTAGAAGTAGTAGTAGTAGTAGCAATATTAGTAGTAGTTGACGTTGTAGTAGTAGTAGTAGTAGTAGTATTCATATTAGTCGTAGCAGCAGCAGCAGCAGCAGTAGTAGTATTTATTGTAGTACAGGTAGTAGTAGTAATAGAAACTATAATAGTAGTAGTAGTACTTGTAGTAGTACAAGTAGTAGCTATAGTAGATACTATAGTAGTAGTAGTGGTAGTAGTAGTGGTAGTAGTAGCAAAAGTAGTAGCAGTAGTAGTAGTTGTAGAAGTTGTAGTAGTAGTAGCAAAAGAAGTGGTAGATGTAGCAACAGTAGTATTAGTTGTAGTAGTTGTAATAGCAGTACTAGTGGTAGTACTAGCAGTGGTAGCAATAGTACTGGCAGTAGTAGTAGCGGTGGTGGTGGCAGTAGGAGCAGTAGTATTAGTAAAAGTAGTGGTAGTAGTTATAGTAGTATTAGTTGTAACAGTAGTAGTAGTAGTTTCAGGAGTAGGAGTAGAAGTAGTAGTAGATGTACTTGTGTTAGTAGCAGAAGTAACAGAGGTAGTAGTATTTGCAAGAGTAGTAGTAGAAGTAGTAGTGGTAGAACTAGTACTAGTAGTAGGAGAAGTAGTAGTAGTAACAGTAGTAGTTGTAGTAGTAGTTGTAGTAGTAGGAGTAGGAGGAGGAGGAGGAGGAGGAAGAGGAGGTGTAGTAGTAGCAGTAGTAGCTGTGGTAGCAATAGTAGTAGCGCCAGTAGTAGTAGTAATAGTGGCAGGAGTTGTATTAGTAGAAACAATAGGAGTAGTTGTTGTTCTTGTAGCAGTAGTAGAAGTTGTAGCAATAGTAGGAGTAGTAGTAGTAGTAGTAGGAATTATAGTAGTGGTAGCCGTAGTAATAGTAGTTGGAGCATTAATAGTAATAATAGTTGTTGTAGTAGTAGTAGTAGTGGTAGTAGTAGTAGTGATAGTAGTGATAGTAGAGGTAGTATTGGTAGTAGTAGAAGTAGTAGTAGCCGTAGTAATGGCAACAGCCGTATTAGCAGCAGTAGTAATAGCGGCAATAGTAGTAGTGATAGTAGTAGTATTAGTAGTAGTAGTTGTGGCAGTCGCAGCAGCAGTAGTCGCAGCAACTGTAGTTGTAGTTGCATTAGTGGCAGCGCCAACAACAGTAGAAGTAGTAATGTTGTAGTAGTAGTAGTAGTCGTCGTTGTAGCAGTAGGAGTAGCTATTGTAATTGTAGCAGTAGCAGTAGTTGTAGTGGTTGTAGTTGTAGTACTAGTTGAAGTCGTGTTGGTAGTAGTAGACATATTAGCAGCAACAACAGTAGCAGTTGCAGTAGTAGTAGTAGTAAGAGTATTACTAGTAATAGTAGTATGAGTTGCAGTTGTAGTTGTTACTGTAGTAGCAAAATCAATTGTTGCAGTAGTAGCGGTAGTTGTAGTAGCCGTAACAGCAGTAATAATATTACTTGTTGTCATTGCAGTCATAGAAGCGGTAACCGTAGCCGCAGTAGAAGTAGTAGTAGAAGTGGTACTTGTAGTCGTTGTAGCTATAATAGTAGTAGCAATAATGGAAGTAGTAGTAGCACTAATAGTAGCAGAATTCGTAATAGTACGAAAAGAAGAAGTAGTAATAGTAGCAATAGTAGTAGTAGCAGCAGCAGCAACAGTAGTATTACTGATCGTAGTAGCAGTTGGAATAGTGGTATTAGGGGCAGTAGTAGTAGCAGCTGCAAGAGTAGTAGTATTAGTTGTTGTAGTAGCTGTTGTTGTTGTTGTTGCTGCAGTAGTAGTAGCAATAGTAGTAGTAGTAGTAGTAGAAGTTGTAGTAGTAAGAGCAGTAGTAGTAGGAGTGGGAGTAGTAGCAGTAGTAGTAGTAGTAGTAGTAGTGGTGGCAGCAGTATTAGTTCTAGTTGTAGTATAAGTAGTAGGGAAGTAGTAGGAGTAGTAGTAATAGCTGTATTTGTAGTTGTAGTAGGAGAATTTTTAGAAATTGTTGTAGTAGTAGTAATAGTCGTAGAAGTAGGAGTAGTAGTAGAAGCAGTAGGAGTAGTAGTAGTAGTTGTAGGAGTAGTAGTAGCATTAGTAGCAGAAATAGTAGTAGTAGGACAAGTGGCAATTGTACTAGCAGAAGTATTAGGAGTATTAATAGTACTAGTAGTATGAGAAGCCGCAACAACAACAACTGGAGTAATAGTAGACGTAGTAGCAGTAGTAGTGTTAGTAGTAGTTGACATTGTAGTAGTAGTAGTAGTAGTCGTATTAGATGTAGCTATTGTTGTAGAAAAAGTAGTAGTAGTAGTAGCAGCAGCATCATTAGTAGTTGTAGTAGAAGTAGTAGTAGTAGTAGTAGTAGTGTTTGCAGTAGTACAACTAGTAGCAGTAGCAGTAGTTGTAGTAGTAGTAGGAGTAGTATTTGTTGTCGTAGTAATAGTTGGAGTAGTAATAGGAGTTTGAGTAGCAGTAATAGTATTTGTAGTAGTATTTGTAGCAGTAGTAGTAGTAGTAGTAGTGGTAGTGATAGTAGTAGTATTAGCAGTAGTAGTAGTAGAAGAAGCAGCAGTAGCAATTGTGGTAGTAGGAGCAGAAGTAGTAGCAGCAGCAGTACTAGTATTAGCAGTAGTT
Organism: Trichopus zeylanicus subsp. travancoricus; assembly: GCA_005019695.1. Lineage (NCBI taxonomy): Eukaryota > Viridiplantae > Streptophyta > Magnoliopsida > Dioscoreales > Dioscoreaceae > Trichopus > Trichopus zeylanicus. Next base: position 120,124 of record RXID01015191.1, read on the forward strand.
GTAGTGATAGTGGTATTATTAGCAGTAGTCATAGTAATAGCAGTAGTAGTATTAGTGGTACCAGTAGTAGTAGTAGTAGTAGTCATAGTAGCAATAGTAGTAGGCGCAGCAACTGTAGTTGTAGTAGCATTAGTGGTAGCAGCAACAATAGCAGAAGTAGTAGTGTTGTGGTAGTTGTAGTAGTTGTAGTAGTTGGAGTAGCTGCTGTAGTAGTAGCAGTAGCGGTAGTTGTTGTAGCTATAGTTGTTGTACTAGTTGAAGTAGTGTTCGTAGTAGTAGCCATAGTGACAGCAACAGTAGTAGCAGTAGCAACTGTAGTAGTAGTAGCAAGAGTATTACAAGTAGTAGTAGTAGGAGTAGTAGTTTTAGTAGTTGTTGTAGCAGCAGAATCAATAGTAGGAATAGTAACAGTAGTTGTAGAATAGTAGTAGTAGTAGAGTAGTAATAGGAGTAGTAGTTGTTATTGTTCTAGTAGTAGCAGTACTAGTAGTAGTAGTAGCAATAGCAATAGTAGTTGTTGTAGTAGATGTGGTAGCAGCTACAGTAGTAGTAGTAGTAGTCATAGTATTAGCAGCAGTAGTAGTAATAGAAGTAGTGGTAGTAGTAGGAGTAGTAGGTGTAGTAGTGGTTGCAGTAATAGTAGCAGCAGCAGCAGCAGTAGCAATAGTATTAGTTGTAGTGGTAGTAGAAGTAGTAGAGTAGTGGTAGGAGTAGTAGTAGTAGTAGTATTAGTTGTTGTGGTAGGCGAAGTTGTAGTAATTGTAGTAGTAATAGTAATCGTCGTAGTAGGAGTAGTAGTAGATGCAGTAGGAGAAGTAGTAGTAGTCGTACGAGTAGTAGTAGCATTAGTACCAGTAATAGTTGTAGAAGGAGTAGTAATAGTTGTAGTAGGACTAGTATTAGGAGTATTAATAGTAGTATCATTAGTAGTAGTAGTAGTATGAGTTGTAGTAACACCAACAACCGCAAAAGTAATAGTAGAAGTAGTAGTAGTAGTAGCAGTATTAGGAGTAGTTGATCTTGAAGTAGTAGTACTAGTAGTAGTGGTATTATCCATGGCAGTAGTTGTAGTTGTAGTAGTGGTAGAAGTAGTAGTAATTGTAGCATTAGAAGTATTAGTAGAAGCAGCAGTAGTAGTAGTATTTATAGTAGTACAGGTAGTAGCATTAATAGAAACTTTTGCAGTTGTAGTAGTAGTATTTGTAGTAGTATTGGTAGTAGCAGTAATAGATACTATAGAAGTAGTAGCTGTTGTTGTAATAGTAGTAGCAGAAGTAGTAGCAGTAGTAGTAGTTGTCGAAGTTGTACTAGTAGTAGCAGAAGTAGTGGCAGACATAGCGAAAGTAGTGTTTGTTGTAGTAGGAAAAGTAGTTGTAGTAGTTGCAATAACAGTACTAGCGGAAGTACTAGTAGTGGTAGCAATAGTAATGGTAGTAGTAGTAGTGGTGGTGGTGGTAGTAGGAGCAGTAGTATTAGTAATAGTAGTGGTAGTAGTTGTATTAATATTAGTTGCACAAGTAGTAGTAATAGTTTCAGGAGTAGGAGTAGTAGTAGTAGTAGATGTAGTAGTGCTAGTAGCAGGAATAATGGAGGTAGTAGTAGTAGCAATAGTAGTAGTAGAAGTAGTAGTGGTATTACTAGTAACAGTAGTAGGAGAAGTAATAGTAGTAGCAGTAGTAGGAGGAGGAGGAGGAGGAGGAGGAGGAAGTGGAGGTGTAGTAGTAGCAGTAGTAGTTGTGGTAGCAATAGTAGTAGCACTACTAGTAGTAGTAATATTGGCAAGAGTTGTAGTAGTAGAAGTAAGAGGAGTAGTTGTTGTTGTTGTAGTGGTTGTTGTTGTAGTAGTAGTAGAAGTTGTAGCAATAGTAGTAGTAGTATTAGTAGTAGCAGCAGCAGTAGTAGTAGTTACAGTAGCAGCAGTAGTAGTAGGAATTATAGTAGTGGTAGTAGTAGTAGTAGTAGTAGTAGTAGCATTAATAGTAATTATTGTAGTAGTAGTAGTAGTAGCTGTAGTAGTAGTAGTAGTAGTAGTAGTAGTAGTAGTAGTAGTAGTAGTAATAGTAGTAGTAGTAGTATTAGTAGTAGCAGTAGTAGAAGCTGCAGTAGTGATAGCAGTAATAGCAGCTGCAATAGTAGCAGCAGTAGCAGTAGTAGCAGTAGTAGTAGTAGCAGTAGTAGCATCAGTAGCAGTAGTAGTAGCTGCAGTAGTAGCAATTGCAGTGGTAGTAGTAGTAGTAGAAGTAGCGTTGGTGGAAGTGCCAACAACAGTAGAAGTAGTAGTGTTGTAGTAGTAGTAGTAATAGTCGTTGTAGAAGTTGGAGTAGCTATTGTAATAGTAGCAGTAGCAATAGTTGTTGTAGCTATAGTTGTAGTACTACTTGAAGTTGTGTTGGTAGTAGTAGCGATAGGAGCAGCAACAGCAGCAGTAGTAGCAGAAGTAGTAGTAGCAAGAGTATTATTAGTAGTAGTAGTAGGATTTGTAGTTGTAGTTGTTGCTGTAGAAGCAGTAGTAGCAGTAGTTGTAGTAGCCGTAACAACAGTAATAATAGTACTTGTTGTCGTTGCAGTCGTAGAAGCGGTAACAATAGCTGCAATAGAAGCACTAGTAGAAGTGTTACTTGTAGTCATTGTAGCTATAATAGTAGTAGTAGTGATAATGGAAGTAGGAGTAGCACTACTAGTAACAGAATTCGTAATAGTACGAAAAGAAGTAGTAGTAGTAGTAGCAGTTGCAATGTAGTAATATGAGTGATATTAGTAGCAGTTTGAATAGTGGTAGTGGCGGTAGTACTAGCAGCAGTTGCAAGAGTAGTACTACTAGTAGTAGTCGTAGTAGTAGTGGTAGTTGTTGTTGTTGTTGTTGTAGTAGCAGTAGCAGTAGCAGTAGTAGCAGTAGTAGTAGTAGAAGTTGTAGTAGCAAGAGCAGCAGTAGTAGGAGTGGGACTAGTCGCAGTAGTAGTAGCTATAGTAGTGGTTGTAGTAGTAGTAGCTGTAGCAGTAGTGGTGGCTGTAGTATTAGTTCTAGTGGTAGTATAAGTATTAGAGAAGTAGTAGGAGAAGGAGTAATAGCTGTATTAGTAATTGTAGTAGGAGAATTTTTAGAAATTGTTGTAGTAGTAGTAAGAGTTCTAGAAGTAGGAGTAGTAGTAGAAGCAGTAGGAGGAGTAGTAGTAGTCGTAGATGTAGTAATAGCATTAGTAGGAGAAATAGTAGTAGTAGGACAAGTGGCAGTTGTACTAGGAGAAGTATTAGGAGTATTAATAGTAGTAGTACTATGAGTAGTAGCAACAACAACAACAACTGGAGTAATAGTAGAAGTAGTAGCAGTAGCAGTGTTAGTAGTTTTTGGCATTGTAGTAGTAGTAGTAGTAGTCGTATTAGATGCAGCTGTAGTTGTAGAAGTAGTAGTTGTAGTAGTAGTAATAGTAGCAGCAACAACATTAGTAGTCATAGTAGTAGTAGTGTTTGCAGTAGTACAACAAGTAGCAGTAATAAAAACTATAATAGCATAGCAATAGTTGTAGTAGTACTAGTAGTAGTTGTTGTTGTAGTAATAGTTGGAGTAGTAATAGTAGTTTGAGTAGCAGTAGTAGTATTTGTAGTAGTATTTGTAGCAGCAGCAGCAGCAGTAGTGGTAGTGATAGTAGTAGTATTAGAAGTAGTATAGTAAAAGAAGCAGCCGTAGTAGTAGTGGTAGTAGTAGTAGAAGTAGTAGCAGCATCAGCGGGAGCAACAGCAGTACTAGCAGTAGCAGTAGTAGTAGTGATAGTGGTAGTATTAGCAGTAGTCGTAGTTATAACAGTAGCAGTAGCAGCAGTAGTTGTAGCAGCAGCAGTAGTAACAGTAGTAATAGTAGTGATAGTAGTAGTATTAGTGGTAATAGCAGTAGTAGTAGTAATCGCAGTAGCAATAGTAGTAGTCGCAACATCTGTTGTTGTAGTAGCATTAGTGGTAGGGGCAACAATAGCAGAAGTAGTAGTGTTGTAGTCGTTGTAGTCGTTGTCGCAGTTGGAGTAGCTGCTGTAGTAGTAGCAGTAGCAGTAGTTGTTGTAGCTATGGTTGTTGTACTAGTTGAAGTAGTGTACGTAGCAGTAGCCATAGCTACAGCAGCAACAACAGCAGTAGCAGTAGCAGTAGTAGCAAGAGTATTACAAGTAGTAGTAGTAGTAGGAGTAGTAGTTGTAGCAGTTGTTGTAGCAGCAGAATCAATAGTAGGACTAGTAACAATAGTTGTAGAAGTAGTAGTAGTTGTTGTTGTTGTAGTAATAGTAGAAGTACTACTAGCAATAGCAATAGTAATTGTCATAGAAGATATGGTAGAAGCAGTAGTCTTAGTAGTAGTAGTCATAGTATTAGCAGCATTAGTAGCAGTAGTAGTAGTGGTAGTAGTAGGAGTAGTAGGTGTAGTAATGGTTGCAATAATAGTAGCAGTAGTAGCAGCAGTATCAGTAGTATTAGTTGTAGTGCTAGTAGAAGTAGTAGAGTAGTGGTAGGAGTAGTAGTAGCAGTATTAGTAGTTGTAGTAGGAGAATTTGTAGTAATTGTAGTAGTAATACTAATCATCGTAGTAGTAGTAGTAGTAGTAGAAGCATTAGGATAAGTAGTAGTAGTAGTCATACGAGTAGTAGTAGCATTAGTAGGAGTAGTAGTTGTAGAAGGAGTAGTAGTAGTTGCTATAGGATTAGTATTAGGAGTATTAATAGTAGTATCATTAGCAGTAGTAGTAGTATGAGTTGCAGTAGCAGCAACAACAACAAAAGTAATAGTAGTAGTAGTAGTAGCAGCAATATTAGTAGTAGTTGACGTTGTAGTAGTAGTACTAGTAGTAGTCATATTAGACATAGCAGTAGTTGTAGTAGTAGTAGTAGTAGAAGTAGCAGTAATTGTAGCATTAGAAGTAGTAGAAGAAGCAGTAGTAGTAGTAGTATTTATAGTAGTACAGGTAGTAGCAGTAATAGAAACTATAGTAGTAGTAGTAGTAGTAGTAGTAGTAGTAGTAGTATTCGTAGTAGTACTGGTAGTAGCAATAATAGATACTATAGTAGTAGTAGCTGTTGTTGTAGCAATAGTAGCAAAAGTAGTAGCAGTAATAGTAATTGTAGAAGTTGTTGTAGCAGTAGCAGAAGTAGTGGTAAACATGCAAAAGTAGTGTTTGTTGTAGTAGGAAAAGTAGTTGTAGTAGTTGCAATAGCAGTACTAGTGGTAGTACTAGCAGTGGTAGTAATAGTAATGATAGTAGTAGTAGTGGTGGGAGTAGGAGTAGTAGTATTAATAATAGTAGTGGTAGTAGTTGTAGTAATATTAGTTGCACAAGTAGTAGTAGTAGTTTCAAGAGTAGGAGTAGAAGTAGTGGTAGATGTAGTTGCGTTAGTAGCAGAAATAACGGAGGTAGTAGTAGTAGAAAGAGTAGTAGTAGAAGTAGTAGTGGTAGTACTAGTACTAGTAGTAGGAGAAGTAGTAGTAGTAGCCATAGTAGCAGGAGGAGGAGGAGGAGGAAGAGGAGGTGTAGTAGTAGCAGTAGTAGTTGTGGTAGCAGTAGTAGTAGCACTAGTGGTAGTAGTAATAGTGGCAGGAGTTGTAGTAGTAGCAGTAATAGGAGTAGTTGTTGTTGTTGTAGTGGTTGTTGTTGTAGTAGTAGTAGAAGTTGTAGCAATAGTAGTAGTAGTTGTTGTAGTAGTAGTAGTAGTTGCAATAGTAGCAGTAGTAGTAGGAATTATAGTAGTGGTAGCAGTAGTAGTAGCAGTAGTAGCATTAATAGTAATTATTGTAGTAGTAGTAGTAGTAGTAATAGTAATAGTAGTAGAAGAAGTAGTAGTAGTATTAGTAGTGATAGTAGTAGTATTAGCAATTGTAGTAGTATTAGCAATAGCAGTATTAGAAGCAACAGTAGTGGTAGCAATAGTAGCAGCTGCAACAGTAGCAGTTGTCTTAATAGTAGCAACAGTAGTAGTAGCAGCAACAATAGCAGTAGCAGTTGCAGCGGTAGTGATAGTAGAAGCATTAGTTTTAGCTGCTACAGAAGCAGAATTAGTGGTGTTGTAGTAGTACAAGTAGTCGTTGTAGCAGTTGGAGTAGCTGCTGTAATAGTAGGAGTAGCAGTAGTTGTTGTAGCCGTAGTTGTAGCACTTGTTTATGTAGTATTGGTAGTAGTACCACTAGCAGCAGCAACAACAGTAGCTGTAGCAGTAGTAGTAGTAGCTAGAATATTACTTGTTGTAGTACTAGGGTTTGTAGTTGTAGTTGTTGTTGTAGCAGCAGAATCAATAGTAGCAGTAGTAGCAGTGGCTGTAGTAGCTGTAACAGCAGTAATAATAGTAGTTGTTGTAGTAGCAATCGTAAGAGCGGTAACAGTAGCCATAGTAGAAGCACTAGTAGAAGTGGTACTTGTAGTTGTTGTAGCTGTACTAGTAGTCATAGTAATAATGGAAGTAGTAGTAGCACTACTAGTAGCAAAATTAATAGTAGTACGAAAAGAAGTAGTAGTAGTAGTAGAAGTAGCAGTAGTAGTAGCAGCAGCAGCAGCAGTTGTGGTATTAGTGATATTAGTAGTAGTTTGAATAGTGGTACTTACGGCAGTTGTAGCAGCAGCTGCAGGAGTAGTAGTAGTACTAGTAGTAGTAGTAGTAGTTGTTGTTGTTGTTGCAGTAGTAGTAGTAGCAGTAGTAGTAGTAGTAGAAGAAGAAGTTGTAGTAGTAGTAGCAGAAGTAGTAGGAGTGGGAGTAGTAGTAGTAGTAGTAGCTGTAGTAGTGGTTGCAGTTGTAGTAGTAGTTGGAGTAGTGGTGGCAGCAATATTTGTTGTAGTGGTCGTATAAGTAGTAGTGTAGTAGTAGGAGTACTAATAAAAGCTGTATTAGTAGTTGTAGTAGGAGAATATTTATAAATTGTTGTAGTAGTAGTAATAGTCATAGAAGTAGGAGTAGTAGTAGAAGTAGTAGTAGTAGTAGTAGTCGTAAGAGTAGTAGTAGCTATAGTAGCAGAAATAGTAGTAGTAGGACTAGTGGCAATTGTAGTAGCAGAAGTATTAGGAGTATTAATAGCATTAGTAGTATGAGAAGCAGCAACAGCAACAACAATTGAAGTAATAGTGGAAGTAGTAATAGTAGCAGTGTTAGTAGTAGTTGACGTTGTAGTAGTAGTAGTAATCGTATTAGATGTAGCAGTAGTTGTAGAAGAAGTAGTAGTAGTAGTAGCAGCACCATTAGTACTAGTAGTAGAAGTTGTAATAGTAGTAGTAGTGTTTGCACTAGTATAGCTAGTAGCAGCAATAGAAACTATAGTAGTAGTAGTAGTAGTTATTGTTATAATACTACTAGTAGTAGTTTTTGTTCTTGTAGTAATAGTTGGAGTAATAATAGGACTTTAAGTAGCAGTAGTAGTATTACTAGTAGTATTTGTAGTAGCAGTTGTAGCAATAGTAGTAGTAGTGATGGTGATAGTAGTCGTATTAGCAGTAGTAGTAGTACAAGAACTAGCAGTAGTAGTAGTAGTAACAACAACAAAAGTAGTAGCAGTCGTAGTGGGAGCATCAGCAGTAGTAGCCGCAGTAGTAGTAGTAGTGATAGTGGTAGTATTAGCAGTAGTCGTAGTAATAGCGACAGTAGTAGCGGCAGTAGTAGCAGCAGCAGCAGTAGTAGCAGCAGTAGTAGTAATAGTGATAGTAGTAGTATTAGTGGTAGCAGTAGTAGTAGTAGTAGTCGTAGTAGCAACAGTAGTAGTCGCAGCAACTGTAGTTGTAGTAGCATTAGTGGTAGCGGTGACAGCAGAGGTAGTAGTGTTATAGTAGTAGTAGTCATTGTAGCAGTTGGAGTAGCTGCTATTGTAGTAGCAGTAGCAATAGTTGTTGTAGCTATAGTTGTAGTGCTAGTTGTAGTGTTTGTAGTAGTAGCCATAGCGACAGCAGCAGCAGCAGCAGTAGTAGCAAGAGTATTACAAGTAGTAGTAGTAGGAGTAATTGTTGTAGTGGTTGTTGTAGCAGCAAAATCAATAGTAGCAGTAGTAGCAGTAGTTGTAGAAGTAGTGGTAGTAGTAGTAGTAGCATTAGTAGTAGTAGTAGAAGTAGTAGTTGTAGTAGTATTTCTAGTAGTACAGCTAGTAGCAGTAATAGAGACTATAGTAGCAGTCGTAGTAGTTGTAGTAGTAGTAGTAGTATTTGTAGTAGTATTTGTAGCAGTAGTAGTAGTAGTGGTAGTGATAGTAGTAGTATTAGCAGTAGTAGCAGTAGAAGAAGTAGCAGTAGCAGAAACAGTAGTAGTAGTGATTGCCATAATAGTAGCAGTAGTCGTAGTAGCAGCAGCAGCAGTAGCAGCAGTTGTAGTAGCAGCTGCTGTAGTAACAGTAGTAGTAGTTGTGATAGTAGTAGTAGCAGTAGTCACAGTAGCAACAGTAGTAGTCGCAGCAACAATAGTTGTAGTAGCATTAGTGGTAGCGACAACAACAGCTGAAGTAATAGTGTCGTAGTAGTAGTAGTCATTGTAGCTGTTGGAGTAGTTGCTTTTGTAGTAGCAGTAGAAGTAGTTGTTGTAGCTATAGTTGTAGTACTAGTTGAAGTAGTGTTCGTAGTAGTAGCTATAGCGGTAACAGCAGCAGCAGCAGTAGTAGTAGTAGCAAGAGTATTACAAGTGGTAGTAGTATGAGTAATAGTTGTAGTGCTTGTTGTAGCAGCAGAATCAATAGTAGCAGTAGTAGCAGTAGTTCTAGAAGTAGCGGTAGTAGTAGTAGTAGCATTAGTAGTAGTAGTAGAAGTAGTAGTAGAAGAAGAAGTATTTGTAATAGTACAACTAGTGGCAGTAATAGAAACTATAGTAGTAGTAGTAGTTGTAGTAGTAGTTGTTGTTGTATTTAGAGTAGTATTTGTAGCAGTAGTAGTAGTAGTGGTAGTGATAGTAGTAGTATTAGCAGTAGTAGCAGTAGAAGAGGCAGTAGTAGTAGTGATTGTGGTAGTATTAGCAGTAGTCGTAGTAGTAGCAGCTGCAGTAGCAGCAACACTAGTAGTAGTAGCTGTAGTAACAGTAGTAGTTGTTGTGCTAGTAGTAGTATTATTGGTAGCGGTAGAAGTAGTAGTAGTCGCAGGAGCAACAGTAGTAGTTGCAGCAATTGTAGTTGTAGTAGTATTAGTGGTAGCGGCAACAACAACAGATGTAGTAGTATTGTAGTAGTAGTAGTAGCAGTAGTTGTTGTATCTATAGTTGTAGTACTCGTTGAAGTAGTGTTCGTAGTAGTAGCCATAGCAGCAGCAGCAGGAGTAGTTGGAGTAGTAGCAAGAGTATTACAAGTAGTAGTAGTAGTTGTGGTTGTTGTAGTGGTTATTCTAGCAGCAGAATCAATAGTAGCAGTAATAGCAATAGTTGTAGTAGCTGTAATAGCAATAATAATAGTAGTAGTTGTAGTAGCAGTTCTAGTAGTAGTAACGGTAGTCGTAGTAGAAGTTGTAGTAGTAGCGAAAGTTGTAGTCGTTGTAGCATTCACAGTAGTAGTAGTAATAGTGGATGTTGTAGTAGCACTACTAGTAGCTGAATTAGTAGTAGTATGAAAAGAAGTAGTAGTTGTAGCAACAGCAGCAGCAGTAGTATTTGGAAAGTAGTAGTAGTTGAATTAGTGTTAGTAGCGGTAGTGGTAGTAGTAGGAGCAGTAGTACGAGTAGTAGCTGTGGTAGTAGTAGTAGAAGTTGTAGTAGTAGTAGGAGTAGTAGTAGTTGTAGGAGGAGGAGTAGTAGTAGTAGCTGTAGTAGTGGTTGCAGTAGTAGCAGTAGAAGTAGTAGTAGTAGCAGTAGTATTAGTTGTAGTGGTAGTAGAAGTAGTAGAGTAGTAATAGGAGGAGTAGTAGTAGCAATATTAGTAGTTGGAGCAGGAGAATTTGCAGTAATTGTAGTAGTAGTCGTAGTAAGAGTCATATTAGTAGGAGTAGTAGTAGAAGCAGAGGGCGGAGTAGTAGTAGTTGTAGGAGTAGTAGTAGCATTAAAAGTTGTAATAGTAGCAGTAGTTGCAGTAGGAAAGTATTAGGCATATTAATAGTTGTAGTATTTGTTGTTGTATTAGTATCAGTAGTAGCAGCAACAACAACAACAGAAGTAATAGTAGAAGTAGTACTAGTAGTTGACGTTGTAGTAGTAGTAGTAGTAGTAGTAGTAGTAGTAGTAGTATTAGTAATAGTATTAGTAGTAGTTGTAGTAGTAGTATTATTAGTAGTTGATGTAGCAGTAGTAGTAGCAGCAACAGCAGTAGTAGTAGCATTAGTAGTTGTAGTATTCGTAGTAGTAGTAGTATTTGTAGTAGTACTAGTAGTAGATGTTGTAGTTGTAGTTGTAGTTCTAGTAAAAGTAGTAGTAGTAGTAGTAGTAGTAGTGCGGATAACAGCAGCAGCAGTAGTAGTAGTAGCAAGAATATTAGTTGTTGTAATAGCATTAGCTGTAGTAGAAGTTGTTATTGTAGCAGCAAAATAAATCGTAGCAGTTGTAGCAGTAGTTGTAGCAGCCGTAAAAGAAGTAATAATAGTAGTTGTTGTAGTAGCTGTCCAAGTAGTGGTAACAGTAGTAGTAGTAGTAGTAGTAGCGGTAGTTGTAGTTGTTGTAGCAGTAACAGTAGTAGTAGTAATAGTGGATGCAGTAGTAGAACTACTACTAGTAGAATTAGTAGTAGTACGAAAAGATGTAGTAGTACTAGTAGCAGTAGCAGTAGCAGTAGTTGTTGTAGCAGTAGCAACAGTAATAGTATTAGTGATAGTATTTGTAGTTGGATTAGTGGTAGTAGCGGCAGTAGTAGTAGTAGTTGCAGCAACGGCAGCAGTAGCAACTGTAGTACTAGTAGTAGTAGTTGTAGTAGTAGTAGTAGTGGTAGCAGCAATAATAGTAGCAGTTGTAGTAGTAGTAGCATCAGCAGCATTCCGAGTAGAAGTAGTAGTAGTTGTTGTTGTTGTAGTAGTAGAAGTTGTAGTAGTACCTATTATAGTAGTTGTAGTAGTAGTAGTAGTACCAAAAGTAGTAGTAGTCGTAGTAGTAGTAGTAGCAGTAGTAGTTGTAACAGAAGTAGTAGTTGCAGTAGCATTAGGTGTAGTAGTTGTTGTAATTGTAGTAGTAGTAGTATTATTGGTAGTAGTAGTAGCTGTAGCAGTCGCAGCAGTAATAGTATTAGCAGTAGTAGTGACAATAGTAGTAGTAGTAGTAGTAGCAGCAGCAGTAGTAGCAAGGATAGTAGTAGTACTAGCAGTAATAGTTTTACTAGTAGTAGTCGTAGTAGTAGCAATAGTAGTAGTTGTACCATAAGTAGCTGTAGCAGCAGTCGTAGTAGTACGAGAAGTAGCAGTATTGTTATTATGGGAAAAGTAGTTGTAGTTGTAGTAGTAGTTATTGTTGTAGTTGTAGTAGTAATAGTATAGCAGTAATAATAATAATAGTAGTAGTAATAGTAGTAGTAGTAGTAATAGTAATAGTAGCAGAATTAGTAGTAGTTTTCGTAATAGTAGTTGTAGTTGTTGTATTTGCGGTAGTAGTAGCAGTAGTAGTAGTAGCAGTAGTGGCAAAAGTTGTAGTACTAATAGTAGTTGTAGTGGAAGTAGTAGTAGTATTCCAGTAGTAGTCGCAGAGGCAGTTATAGCAGATGTAGTAGTAGTTGTTGTAGTAGAAGTAGTAACAGTGTCGTTGCAATAGTATTACTAGCAATAGTAGTTGTTGTAAGAGGAGGAGTAGTAGTAATTGTAGCACCAGCAGCAAGAGTAGTAGTAGTAGCAGCAGTAACAACAACACTAATAGTAATCTTAGTAGTAGTAATAGTTGCAACAGTAGTAGTAGCAAAAGTAGTAGTAGTAAAATTAGTAGCAACAATAGTAGTAGTACCAGTAGTAGTAGTTATTGTAGTAGTAGCAACAGTAATCGTAGTAGAAGTAGTAGTAGCAGTAGTTGTAGTATTAGTAGTAGTACCGGTAGTATTAGTAGTAGTAGTAGTAGTGGAAGTTGTAGTAGTAACAGTAGTAGTTGCGGCAGTAATAGTAGTAGTAGTGGTTGTAGCCGTAGTATATGTACTAGAAGAACTAGTAGAAGTAGTAGAAGTAGAAGTAGTTGTAGCAGTTATTGTTGTTGTGGTTGTTGTTGTTGTTCTTGTTGTTCTAGTAGTAGCAATAGTAGTAGTAGCAATAGGTGTTTTAGCGGCTGAAGGAGCAACAACAGCAATAGTATTAGTAGTAGAAGTAGTAGTAGTAGTAGGAGCGAAGCAGTAGCGGTGTAGTAGTAGTAGTAGAAATAGTAATAGTCGTAAAAGCAGTAGTAGTAGTAGTAGAAGTAGTAGTAGTAGTATAAGTAATTGTAGTAGTAGTAATTGTTGTTATTGTAATAGTTGCGGTACGAGCAGTAGTAGTAGTAGGTGTAGCAGTACATGTACCAACCACCACTAGAACTACTACTCCAAACAGTCCTACTAATATTACGACCACTACTGCAACAACAACTACTACGACTACTGCCATTACTGCAACTATTAGTATTGCTACTACTACTACAACTACAACTACTACTGCGGCTACTGCTACGACTACTACTACCACTACCTCTCCTACTACTACTACTTACAAAACTTCTACTACTACTGCTACAACTACAACAATTACTACTACTACTACTACTACTACTTCTACCACTACTGCTACTACTACTACTATAACTTGTACTATTAATACAACTACAACTACGACTATTACTACAACTACAACTTCCACTACAACTACAACAACAACTACAACTACAACAACAACTACAACAATTATTACTTCCGCTACAACTTTTACTACTACAACAACTAATACTACTACAACAATAATTACAACAGCAACTACTACTACTACTACTACCACTTCTTCTTCAACTGCTGCTACTGCTACTAGTACTGCAACAACTGCTACTACTGCAATTCCTGCTTCGGCTACTACTACTATTACTACTACTACTACTATTACTACTACTCCTACTACTATAACTACTATTACTCCACTTGCCACTTCTGGTACTACTACCACTACTGCTGCTACTACTACTACTACAACTACTACCATTACTACTACTACTTCTACTACTGTTACTACTACCACTACTGCTGTTGTTACTACTACTACTGCTGCTGCTACATTACTACTACGTCTACTACTACTAATACTCCTACTACACCTATGGCTAATATAATTCCTCATACAACTACTACTACAACTACTACTACTGCTTCCACTACAACTACTACAACTACCACTACTAATGCTTCTGCTACTACTACTACTACTACAACTACTACTACCACTACTACTACTACTACGATTACTCTACTCCAACTCCAACTACTACTACTACTCCTCCTACTACTACTATGACTACCACTACTAGAACTACTACTACAATAAGTACAAACACTGCAACTACTACTACAGCTAGTACAACAAAAACTACTGCTAGTACCACAACTACAGCTACTATTATTCCTATTACAACCACAACAACAACTACTACCACCACCACTACTACTACTATTACTAGTATTACTATTACTACTACTATGACTACTATTGCTACTGCTACAACAACAACAACAACAACAACTACTACTACTACTACTGCAACAACAACAACAACAACAACTACTACTACTACTACTGTCACTACAACCACTATTATTACTACTGCTATTAGTACTACTACTATTATTGCTACTGTTATTGTTGTTGCTGCTACTACCACTACAACTACTATAACTACTACTACTACTACTACTATTGCTGCTGCTGCAACTATTACTATTAGTACCACTACTACTGCTACTACTTCTACTACTGTTGCTGCTACTACTAGTTGTAGTAGCACTATTGCTACTACTTCTATTACTACTACTACTACTACTCCTACTACTAGTGCTACTACTACAACTACTATAAGAACTACTACTACTACTACTACAACTAGTACTACAACTACTACTACAACTACTCCTATTGCTACTACCACTACTCCTACCACTACAACTACAACTACTTCTGCTGGTACTGCTATAACAACTACTATTGCTATTGCTACAACTCCTCCTCCTACTACTACTACTCCTACCACTACTACTACTACAACAACTCCTACTACCGCTGCTACTACTTCTGCTACTACTACCACAACTCCTGCACTACTACTGCTACTATTACTATGAATAATTCTACTAGTAAAATTTCAGCAACAACAACAACTACTGCTACTATTACTGCAACTGCTACAACAACAACAATAACAATTACTACTACTTCTACTGCAAGAACTACAGCTACTGCTGCTACGATTGCTACCGCATGTACTACTGCTACTACTTTTGCTACTACTACTATTGCGACTACTACAACAACTACTACTTCTACTACAACTACTGCTGCTGCAGCTACTACTAATGCAACTAGTGAGATAGCTACTACCACTAATGCTGCTGTTGCAGCGGCTGCTACTGATACTAATACTACTATTCCTTCTACTTCTCCTACTAATACTACTATTACAACTAATACAACTGCTACAAATGCTATGACTACTACTACTACTACTAATACAACTACTACTACTACTTCTACAGCTATTACCCTTACTACTACTACTGGTACTATTTCTTTAACCGCTACGACCACAAATACTACTATTTCTACTACTACTACTACTACTACTACTACTACAACTTCTCCTATTATTGCTACTACCTCTGCAACCACTACCACTATGACTACTACCACTACTACTAATACAACTACAACTACAACTACCACTACTACTTCTTCGATTGCTACTACTACAACTAATACTACTGCTACTACATCTATCGCAAATACCTCTACCACTGCTACTACTACAACTACTACTACACTACTAACACAACAACTACTACCTGCACACCGCTACAACAACTGCAACGCCTACTACTACTACTACTACTGCTACCACAACAACTACTACTACAGCTACTACTGCTACAGGTAATACCTCTACTACTACTACTACTGCGACTACTACTACACTACTAGCACAACAACTACTACTA
>RXID01015192.1:0-13042 GCA_005019695.1 Trichopus zeylanicus subsp. travancoricus
TGCAGTAGATGTGGTCAGTTAGGATACAACAAGAGAGCATGTAAAGAGTCTCTTGGACTGCAACAACAAATTGATGTTTCTGGATTTAGCAGTAATCAACAGTCAGTGGGAAACCAATATGTTGGAGAACGTGGCAGGGGAAGAGGAAGAGGAAGGTCTACCGTAATGACTTCAAATTTTAGTATGCATTTATCATGTGAGTTTTTCTTTTAAAAAATTGATAATTTTTTTTTATTTTATGTGATTTTGAAACAATACATTAATAAATGTCACTGTATTTTTTTGCAGGAAGTTCGTCAGATCTCTAGGATCAATTTTGATTGGGTAAACAGTCTTCTCGAAAATGATGATGATGTCATGTTGCTTGGTTATCATAACTATTGGTGCATTCTGTTTGCAGGTACATATTTATGCTAGATAGACTGGGGAGAGTTAGATGGCAATGTTTTGAATCAGCGACTCAGGAGGAACTGTCATATCTTTTATCATCCACCTCTCTTTTGTTGAATGAGAAATGAGGAGTGTTATTTTAGACACTTGTTTCATTAATGTTCTTCAAATTCTGATTTATAAGGAATAATCGAATGTTTCCTTTTTTTGGTTGAATAATTGAATGTTTGTTTTTGTTGAACAACAACAGAATTTGTTATATTACTTTGTGTCTTAAACTTTCTAGCTGCTATTGTTATCTGATTACTGATTAGGCTATATTGTTTTAGCAAGCTGTAAGCTTCTATTATTGTTCTGGCAGGCTATATGTTATAAAATCTCAGCAATAATTGTCATTTATTAGGAAGTGGCTTTCTTTATAAATAAGTCCAAATTTTATTTATTTTATAAGTAAATTTTACAAATAAAACATCGAAGGTTACAAAACTTAAAATTTAAAATTACAAGTTTCATATTGTACATTTACAAATAGATCCCTTGATTTTTTTTAAATAAACCAATAATTTAATCATTTTTAATATTAAATTTCACGAAAAATACAGTGAAAGTTTTAAAATTTCAAATTTCAAATTACAAGTTTTCTATTTTTACATTTAAAAATAGATCATCTTTAATATTTTTCTTTATAAATACGTTCAAATTTTATTTATTTTATAAGTAAATTTTACAAATAAATCATCGAAGGTTTCAAAACTTTAAATTTAAAATTACAAGTTTCATATTGTACATTTACAAATAGATCCCTTGATTTTTTAAAAAATAAATTAATATTTTAATCATTTTTAATATTAAATTTCACGGAAAATACAGTGAAAGTTTTAAAATTTCAAAATTTAAATTACAAGTTTACTATTTTTATATTTAAAAATAAACCACCTTTAATATTTTTCTTTATAAATACATCCAAATTTTATTTATTTTATAAGTAAATTTTACAAATAAATCATCAAAGGTTTCAAAACTTAAAATTTAAAATTACAAGTTTTATATTGTACATTTATAAATAGACCCCTTCAATATTTTTATTTATAAATAAGTCTATATTTTTTTATCATATTTTAAATAAAATTTTACAAAAAAGACATTAGTGATTTTTAAATTTATAATTATAAATTTAATATTTATACATTAAAAAATAGACCCTTAAATTTTTTTTTATAAAATAAGTCTAAATTTTTTTTAAAACTAATTTTTACAAATACACCCCTCGCCGGACCATCGCCGGTCGACGTCCGCGCCCACGCGCCAGGGACAAAGGCCGAGGCCCGACGGCGCGCCGGACGGCCTCCGCATGCGGGACGGAGGCCGAGGCCGTCCGTCCCTGGCACGCGGCGCGCCGGCCGCACCCCCCGCCTCCGCCTTCCGCGCCCCCAGCCCACCTCGCGCTCACGCCCCGGCGCGGGGTTGTTTATTTGCCAAAACCCAAATTTCGGAGACGTTTCCTGTAATCAGAATAAATTTTCGAGGGTTTAATTTGCAAAAATATTTAAATATTTCGAGGACTTTTTTGTAAATCTGAGTTATTTTGGGGTGTTATTTGCAAAAAACTGAATTTTGGGCGTTAAATATAAAAAAATAAGTTTTTAGGGGTGTATGTGTAAAATAACCGAAGGTAAAATCGGAATTTTTTGAAAAAATTTTGATTAAATAACAATCGGGGGGTGTGGTTAAATATTTTCGAAAATAGGGGGGTATGGGTAATTCCGGAAATTACGGAGGGTTATGCGTAATTAAGGCTAATTACGGGAGTAATTATCCCTTTTATAAATAAGTTATTTTTACAAAAAGACCCCCTGAAAATTATAATTGTATAATTTAGTCTAATTTTTCGAAAAAAAGTGCAAATAGACCCCTTATAAATTTAATATCTAAGATAAGTATGATTTTTAAAATCATTATTATTTGTAGTAAATAAATACTCATCTAGGCACATCTATATTCATCCATAACCAAGTCAAGTGATAAATTATTATCGTCGGCCAATTCTTATTAAAAAAAAATCCTTATCCAAACAACTTCTCATTTAAATAGATTCTTATCTAAATAAATTCTCATCTAAACAAGTACTTATCCAAATAAATCCTTATTCAAACAAATCCTCTTCTAAATAAATTCTCATCTAAAAATATACTTATCCAAAGAAATTCTTATATTAATATATCCTTATTCAAATACATTTTTATCCAAACAAATCCTCATCTCCACAAATTCTCATCTAAATAAATCCTTATCAAACAAATCCTTATCTAGATAAATCATTATCCAAATAAATTCTCATCTAAATAAATCCTTAATTGAATAAATCTTTATCCAAAGAAATCCTTATCCAAATAAATCCTCATCCAAAGTAAAATCAAAATAAATCTCAACCACATCTATTTATCTACTTTCAAAATTTCAGCAAAAGATCCTTATGCATATCAATAATTTAGAATTTTAAATAGAGATAATTTGATGCACTTGTGTGCTATAAAAACCCTAAAAGTGCTGCAAAAAAAGAGAGATGAGATTAAATCCTATAGACAGGGATCAAAGAGGAGAGTTCCATGAACTAAAAGAAAAGAGTAAGTAACATAATAGTCTGGAGGTAAGGGAGCCAAGGAATAAGTAAAAGAAGCTAATCTCTTACCTTATTTCTTCTGTTTATCTTTTCTCTTCATCCTCCCTACTTTGCTCTTGTCTTTGTTCCTGTAGGTTCTTCTTCATCATCACAGTTCTGGTCTTCCATATTTGTCCTGCTAAACAATGTTGGACAGCAGTTTAGGCTACACTGAATTGTACTCATAGAAACTAGCTACACTGAATTGTACTCATAGAAACTACGGCCCTTTCCTCACCACACATCACCACCAGGCCTACCATGATCCCACTCTACACTACCATTGTTGCCTTTGTTAGACCTACCACATGGTTCCTTCTCACTGAATAAGCCTTGACAACCTATCAGGCACCCTCCGTCTACACTAGCCATCGCTACCTCTAGCCTGCCGAGCCACCTCAGCCTCTAGTCCGCCAAGCCGCCTCCACCATTAGCTTGGCCAAGCTTTGCCCCTACCTTCTTGGATGTCGCTTTGACTCATCACAGGGAGCAATGGTTGGATCTGACCTAAAGACAGCTGGACCACCAAGAAGCTAGTCAGGCTACCATGGCCCAATTGTGAAGAAAAAAGCAAGGGGTTTAGTTCAATTTAGGTGAGAAACAAGAAGAAATTAAAAAAGAAATAAAAAAATTTATTGTGTCAAAAAAGCAGTAAAATTCAGCCAAAAAAATAGAAAAAAGAATAAAAGAGTTTATTCAAAAAAATAAAGAAAAGAAAGGAGAAAAGACTTGTCTTATCTTAATTTTTGGCAAAACACCATCAACATTAGTGCCGCCTATAGTCCTTAGCATGATGATGGAACTCTATTAACACCATGGCGACCTGTGGCCCCTTGAAGAGGGTAGACTCTTCACACTGTTATGGCCACACGTGGCCCCTCGAAGATGATAGACTCTTGACATTTCCCGCAACCACACGTGGCCCCTTGAAGATGATGGACACTTGACACTGCCCGCAGCTACACACGGCCCTAAGAAGATACCGAACCCTTGACACTGCTCATCATCACTAGCAGCCCCTTGAATATGGTGAATCCCTATCACTCTAGCCAGCCTTCGAGCTCACACTTACCCATCCTTTAGGGTCACACATCCACTTGCCTACAAGCCAGCACCTTAGCTAGCCTGCGGCTCGCATCTAGGATAGCCTTTGGGCTCCCACTTAGCTAGCCTTCGGGATCCCACACAGCCAGCCTTTGGGCTCTCATTCAGCTACCCTTCAGGCTTGAACTTCACTAGCTTTTGATCTTATATCTAAGCCAACCTTCAGGCTTACACCCAACCAGTCTTCATACTCACATGTTAACCAATCTTCAAGCCTACATCCACCAACATTTGGTCTCATATCTAGGCCAACCTTTGGGCTTGCACCTAAGATAGCCCCGGGATCGTGCTCTATCAACCTTCAATCTCACACTCAGCAATCTTAGGCTCGCACTAAGCTAGGCTTTAGGATCATACCCAGCTAGCCTTTGGGCTCGCACTTAGTCAACCTTTGTGCTCAAGTTAGACATCCTTCAAGCTTACACTCAGCTAGCCTTCAGGCTCACATACAAGTTAGCCTTCGGGCTTGCACTTACTTATACTTCATGCTTACACTAAGCAACCATTGGGCTCACACTTAGCCAGCTTTCAAGCTCACACTCAGCTAGCCTTTAGGCTCACACCAAGACAACCTTCAAGCTCACACTCAACGAGCCTTCGAGCTCACATCCAAGCCAGGCTTCGTGCTTGCACTTAGCTAGCATTTGGTCTCGCACTAAGCCAACTTTCAAGCTCACACTCAACCAGCTTTTAGGCTTGCACCTTGGCTAGCTTTTTGGGCTCACATCTAAGCTAGTCTTGGACTCACACCTTACGAGTCTTCAAGTTTGCACTAAACTAACTTTTGAGCTCACAAACTAAGTCAACCTTCGGGTTTGTGCATTTAGAGCTAGGTTATGTGTCCATCTAAAATAATTATAAACATTTAATGACCCTTAAATTAAATTGATTAATGTAAGGTAACTCAATCACATTGAGGTTGAACACAATCATAGCAAATGGATGGAGGCCAAATTAGCTCAAATGGACTTAAATTGGTCAAATAAATAGAATAGAACCCAAATTGAGCTGGACTCCAAAGATCCAAATTGAGTTAATCTCGACTAAATAAAATCAAACCCAACCCTGTCGAATCTATGTTGGGTCAATCAAGTAACATTTGGATTAATATAAGCTTAAATCAAATCCTTAATTGGGTTAAATCAAGTCCAAACTAAAAAGGCAAGCTCAAAGTAAAATAAAAATCAAGCTAGGCTGACCTTGAACTGAAATCAAGTTGACCAAAATTGACTTAAACTTCTGCCAAAGTCCAGTAGACCTAAACTTAATAAAGGTCTAACACAAGGTCAAACTCAACTCAAGCTAAATGAAATCAAACTTGAATATAAACTAAATATGGTCAAACTGATCCCATTTGGTGTGCTAAATCTTTGGCAACACACCAAGGCTATCAACAAAGGATGATATTATCATCCTAACCTAAATAAAAGTTAGCTCAAATAGAACTAGATAAGGTCAAATTGAGTCTCATTGAGTGTGCTACAAAAGTCTATAGCTATACTTCAAAGCTATGCCCAACTCCAAAAGTTGTTGGTGACACTATCAAATCAAAGAGGTTAATTGCCAATGTGCCCGAAGTCGTTGGTCACGCTTCGAAGCTAGTTAACCCTAGAAGCTATCGATGACACATCTTACAAGATAAGCCAACCCAATAGTATTAGCAACACTTCATGTCAAACCAAACTAAGATAGGCTTAAACTCTCTTAATTAGTCAGCCATAATGTCTTGTTCAAAAGATGTTAATCACCAATATGCTCCAAGCTATTGGCCACACTTCAAAGCTATACCCAACCCCTTAAGCTATTGGCAACATAGCTAAATCGAAGAAGTTAATCGCCAATATGCTTAAAAGCTGTGGGCCACACTTCAAAGCTATTCCCAACCCCATATGCTGTTGGTGATGCTACCAAACTAAAGAAGTCAATCGCCAATACACTCAAAGCTGTTTGCCACACTTCAAAGCTATACCCAACTCCCTATGCTATTGTTGA
The DNA here is from genome assembly GCA_005019695.1 of Trichopus zeylanicus subsp. travancoricus. Taxonomy (NCBI): domain Eukaryota; kingdom Viridiplantae; phylum Streptophyta; class Magnoliopsida; order Dioscoreales; family Dioscoreaceae; genus Trichopus; species Trichopus zeylanicus. The sequence goes on from RXID01015192.1 coordinate 6,146, forward strand.
CACTGCCAAACTGAAGAAGTTAATCGCCAACCATAGTTCAAAACTATACCCAACCTCCTAAAATCATCCAAAGATATGTACAAAATCATTAGTCACATTTCAAGCTAGTCAACCCTATAAGCAGTTGACAATGTGCCCTTCAAGCTAGTCAAACTTAAAAATAGTTGATGATGTACCCTTTCAAGCTTGTGAATCCCAAAAGTAGTTGACAATTCACTCTTCAAGCTAGCCAACCTTACAAGTAGTTGGTGATGCACTCTTCATGTTAGCTAACTACAGAAGTAGTTGGCAACACTCCCAAGCTAGCCAACCCCAGAAATAGTTGAGAGCATGTCCTTTCAAGCTAGTTAACCTCAAAAGTGGTTGATGATGTGATTCTCAATTCTATACCCAACCCCAAAAGTCATTGTTGATGTTACCCAAATAATGAAGTTATTGCCTATGCCTTGTTAGCTTTGGAAACACTTGAAAAACCAAGAAGTTATTATTTATGCCTTATCAGCTATGGAAACACTTCAAAAATAGAGAAATTATAGCCTATGCCTTATTGGCCATGGAAAATTTCAAAACCAAAGAAGTTATTGCCTATACCTTATTGGCTATGGAAACACTTCAAGGTCAATGGAGCTATTGTCAATGCCTTATTAGATAATGAAAACACTCCAACCTAAATGAAGTTATCATCGATGCCTTATTAGCTAGCAAAAATACTTTAAAGCACAAAGTTATTCCTAAAACTCAAAGCTATTGAAAACACTTTAGGCCAATCCCAGCAAGATTTTGGCAATACCTTCCAATAAAGTTATCACCAATAAAAAAAGCTATTGGAAACACTTTGAATTTCTCCCATTCCCTTCCATGTCCCACCGGACAATGCCATCAATAATTTCTTAAGACCGAATCAATTTGGGCTACACATCATGGAGTTCAGTGTAGGGGGAGCAGGGTAGTTGTACATATTAAAGTTGCTTTCCCACTCTCTCTTTTCTATCTTCATTCTTTTCATGTTTTCTATAATTCTATGTTGAAATTTATTGTGTAATGAGGGTATGTGCTTGCTTAAGGCTTATACTATCTTTCTTAAAATCAACCAACTTTCTTCTTTTTCTTTTTTCTGCCATTATATTGTTAGCTAGGTTTCTAGCTTTAGGAGGTTCCTAACAATTGTGGGAAAAGTTAATAATAGGGGCTTGTACCTGCTGGAAGTTATGTTCCCACAATACCAAATAGTGCACTTTAAATTGAAATAAAATTTGATTTGTGATATGAACTTGCTCCGAGGGTCTCCACTGTTCCAGATGGTCAATTTTGATCTCATAGGTAGTAGAAGTATTATACTAGTAGTAGTGGTGGTAATAGTAATATAGTAGTTGTAATAGTACAGTAATGCTACTAGTAGTATAATAATATAGTATAGTAGTGTAAAATAGAAGTATAGTATTAGTACAATACAGTAGTATTAATAGCAACACTAGTAATATAGTAGTAGTAATAGTACAAGTAATATAGTATTGTAGTTTTATAGTAGTAGTAATATACTAGTACTAATAGTATTATAATAGTATAGTTTAGTAGTATAGTGTAGAATAAGTATAAGATTATAGTACAATAGTCTAGTATATTAATATAGTAGTAGTTTCATATAGTTGTAGTAGTATAGTCATAATATATTAGTAATACTAATAAAAGTAGTATAGTATTATAGCAGTATAATAGTATAATACTAGTAGTAGAGTAGTAGTTTTATAGTATAATAGTAGTACTAGTAATGGTAGTAGTAATAGCAGCAACAGTAGTAATATGGTGGTAGTACTGGTAGTGTTATAATAGTAGTAGTATAATAGTATCAGTATAGTGATAATAGTAGTGTAGTAGTATTAGTAACAATGTAGAAGTAGTTGTATTATAGTAGTAATAATAGTAGTATTGTAATAGTAGTCTAACAGTACTGTAGTTGTAGTACAAATATCATCATAGTAGTATTGTAGTATGGTAGTAGTATAGTAGTGCTATAGTAGTATTATAGTAGTACAATAGTACAAACCGTATAGTAGTAGCAGTATAGTGGTAGTGTAATAGTAGTAGTGGTATAGTCATATACTATAGTGGTGTATTGTAGTAGTATAATAGTAATAGCATTATAGGAATAGTTTAGTAGCATAGTATAATAGTATAATGGTAGTAAAGTACAATAGAAGTACTATTACTATTACTTTTATACTACTACCTACCACTACTATACTTTTAGTACTAATATTATACTACTGCTCCAACTATACTATTATAGTACTACTGCTAATATACTACTATTTCTAATATGTTATACTATTACTACTATTATACTACTAATACTGCTATACTACTACTATATTATTATATTATTATAGTAATATACTACAACTACTGTACTACTACTACATAACTATCACTACTATTATGGGTACTACTATCATACTTGATCATACATTGAGTTGAAAAATATCTGAACCAAAAGTAAATGGGAAAAGTATCTGATTAAGTCACTTCAACATTATCATTGTAGTCCATCTAACAAAAACTCTTCTCATGTCAACTCAACCCATATGGATATGGTCTGATATTCATGGAATCCAGCTGGCAAGGATCTCTGAAAAATCATTAGTGGAAAATTTGAGAGTAATGACAACCAAATAAGGAGAGTTCGGCATAATCATGACTAAGATTATGAAATGCTAGATCTACTCAAAGGCCTTCTTGAACTATAAACTATAGAATATCCATAAAGGTAGGGGACTCTCTCTCCCTCACTCTCTGTTTATCTCTCTCTCAAAAAAAAAAAAAAATCGATGACAACCTTCGTGACTTGAGTGTCAATGTGGCCATTGTCAGAGAAGCTCCCAACTGTCCTCCTTATGGTTCTTTCTTCTTGCAGATTAGTAGTGGGACAACCTAGCAAATTTGATCTCAAAGAGCCTCCCAATTTAGAACTGGTGTTGAATTAGGCTCCATCAATAATTGATGATTGCATTAAGATCTGCTCTACCTCCCTTCTCTGTTAACCATGGAGACCTTTGATGGACTTCTAACAATGCAGCCTAGAGTGCCAAGGCCCTCCTTATCCAAGAATTCCACTGGGGAGCAAGCAGCCCCAGGATCGATGAAGTCACTTAACTCATTTGGTAGGCCAGGCAGACCAGTGTAGTAAGCCAACTCTATAACTTGGACATAGCCACAGCCCTAGGGAGCCCTTTACAAACCATCGTAGAGGATCCAGTAGGTCCCTCTAACCTAGTGGAATGGCATGAGTTTCAAACTCTAGCTATGACCAATTAATAGATGATGTAGTTGCTTGAGTTCTAGGTGCAAGTAGTCCAAAATCTACAGGTCTAACAATTACAAAATTAGGCCTAAATGACAAGGCATCTCCGTCGTTCAAAATACCATACAATAGGTTCCAATTCAAGCTTTGGTGCTAGCCTAAGGCACTATGGTAATCCAATACCTTGAATCACAATTGCACCTTGGTTCCCATGAAATGCACCATCTATGGCTCATCATGACCCCAAGGCCATAATTTCACTTTGGTACCATATTTTAAGGGATTACTACTGATACAACTTGACCAATGATCTAGCCAATGAGGCCTTGTATCACATGCATGCCAGTCAGGCACCAGACAAGGCAGAATCAAGTTTTCCAAGGGAGGCCATGCTACATCTGGTTTGGGAAAGGTCATGGATGTTGAGTCACCCTTGAAAACTAGGGTACAAAACTCCCTAATCCATGAAATTGCATCCTCCTAAGTGTAGTTGAAGTTTCATCAGCCTCCCTACAAGGTGTATGATGTCTCAAAGGACCTAGTCAAACACATTAGTACCTATAGGAATGCCATGATTCTACAATGAGTGTGAGATTCTACCACGTGTAAAGTTTTGTTGATAACGTTGCAAGGCCAGGCCAGAGCATGGTACACTTGGCTCTTGAGGTACACAATAACTTATTTTTATGACATGGGCAGACAAGTTCATAGAATAATTCATATCATTGGTTCCTTAGTGAAAGAACCCATCTACACTCCTTAAGTTGATGCAAAAGGAGAGAGAGAGCTTAAGGGAATATCTGGCCTGAATTAACAAAGTCTAAATAGAAGTTATCAAGCTAGACAATTCTATTATTTTTGTTATCATCATTAATAGAATCTGGTAAGCTCGAGTGGCCTATGTGATGGCTAGCTAGCCACCAAGGAATGTTGCAAATTTCATCCAACTAGTCCATGAACACATAGATATTTAAGAAGTAATCTTCACCGAAAAGGAATCTAAAGGTAGCAGCAAGAAGAGAGAATCTCTAGAGAACAAGCCACCCAAGCTGAAAAGGTAGAAAACTAAGTAGAGGGAGTAGAGGCTTGAATTTCAAGCTTATACCCTATTGAATAAAGCAAGAACTAAAATCCTATCATAGGTTAAGCACCTAGACTTCTTGCACAGGCACCAACCTATATCCATTGACCAACAAATTCTCTACAAATCAGGTTATTGTCATTTTCATGGTTATGATACTAAAGAATGTGAGCACCACAAGGATGAAATCAAGAGAGTTATCAAAGAAGACCACCTCATGTAGTTCATCTACAAAGTGAAAGTGTAGAAGAAACTCATGTATGGGAGAATTGTCAACGAACTTCACCCCAAAAGGATCCCCCAGAGTTGCAAAACCTTATAGTCCATGGCCACCTCAGCATGATCCTAACTAGCCAACTAACTCAAAGTGATGTTCCATCATCAACTAGCAAATGCAAAACCACCCACAGGGGGGTAGGAGGGCTCGACAAAGGTGGGGAAGAAGAGATACAATAGTGAGTCTAATTATAGAGATATAATTTTCTCTACCAAGATCTTAGAAGGAATTTTCACTCGTCATAATGATGCATTTGTGATCTCAGTGCTCCTAGATGGCTACACTACTCGCCGTATCATGATTAACACAACATGTTTGGCAAATATTCTATTCATTGGAGTCTACAATCAAATATAGACCAAGCAGAAGTTGGAGCCATACATTGAGATGCTTATTGAATTCATAAGGGACTTGGTCACCCTACTAGGTATGATTAACTTACTCCTTACTGTTGGAGAAGATTCAATGAACACCACAATCAAATCAAAGTTTATGGTAGTTTCGAGATGTTCTCTCTATAATGTAATATTGAGATGATTGACACTCAATAAGCTCCAATCAGTAATTTTAACATTTTATTTAGTCATGAGATTTCCTACTAAATATGAAGCAGGTGAAGTATGTTGAGACCAAAGTCTCTTTAAGAAGTGTGAAGCACCTTACTGGCAAAGATGTTTCGGCCAAAAAAGCAAGGAACTGATAGTATTAGAGATCAATGAATCCATCATTAAGCCAAAGATGGCATATGTCGGCCCTATTAAATGGCTCATTAGCTTGATCATCTATAAAGAATCATGGTGGTCAATCAAGCTTGGGTGAACCTCATAGAGCCCTTATGTACCAAATTAAAAAAACACTAAGAAGGAACCCAAATGTCTTTGCATGGTGCCCCGAGGATCTCACAAGTACTGAACCTTCAGTGGCTCAACACAAACTCACAGTCGCATAAAATGACATGCCAATCAAGTAGAAAAAATGGCACTTCACTCTTGAATACGAAAAAGCTATCACCATAGAGGTGAGTAAACTTCTCACCATAGGATTTATATGGAAAGTACACTATCATAAGTGGTTGACAAACAAGGTAATGCTAAAGAAATCTAATGGTAAATGAGAATATGCATCAACTCTGCCAACTTGAATAAAGCCTTGCTAAAGGATGGTTATCCTCTATCTAAGTTGACCAGCTCAATTACTCTACCTTGGACCACCATCTCATGAGTTCCTTGGATGCGTTCTCGAGCTACCATCATATTAAGATGCTCTGAAAGATGAGGAGAAAATTTCCTTCATCACAAATCAAGGTACATTCAATTACATTCCGATGCCTTTTCAATTAAAGAACACAAGGGCAACATTGCAAAGCATTGAGAATAAAGTTTTTGAGCCTGTACTAGGTAGGAATGTGGAAACATATATCGGTGATATGCAGGTAAAAATCCTCCACACTGATAGGCATTCGATGGATCTAGAAGACTTTTGACACACTTTGGAAGTGAAGCATGAAGTTGAACCCCAAGAAGTCTGCTTTTAGGATAGGCTTAGGAATGTTCCTTAGCTACTTAGTCTTAGAACTCAAAATAGAAGCCAAACCTCAGAAAATTGAAGTAGTTCTGGGAATGAAGCCTCCAAGCTCTATCAAAGACGATCACAACTTACCTGGAGATTCTCAGTCACTTCTTATCCAGATTTGGAGAGAAGTGCTTGCTCTTTTTTAAGGCATTTATCCAAAGCTACGGATTCAAATAGATGGAAGAATGTGACTGAGCCTTCAAAGATCCCAAAAAGTCCTTACCCGAATTACCCTTACTAGTGAGACCTAAACTAAATGTTGTAATCTTCCTTTATATAGCTATATTAGACAAGGTGATTAGTTCAATTTTAATAAGTGACCAATATAGAAAATAATACCCCATATACTATATGAGTCCTATACTCATTGGTGTAGAGGTTTGGTACCATCTGTTGGAGAAGTTGGCATACACCGTGGTGCTAGAAACCTGAAAATCCTGCCCTTACATTCAACTACACTTAGGCACAGTGCTTACCAATCTCCCACTTTGATGGATATTGCAAAAGCCAAAAACCTTGGGAGGGTTACTCAAATGTTCCATCAAGTTAACTCAATTTGATGTCACCTTCAATGCTTGGAAGGCTATTAGAGCCCAGGCTTTAGTAGACTTCTTGACCTTATACCTGATAGGATTAGAATCTGAGTCATGGGAGGTTCAGGTAGATGGC
>RXID01015193.1:0-27324 GCA_005019695.1 Trichopus zeylanicus subsp. travancoricus
GTGTACGTAATTAGCCCTATATTAAATTTAGGTACAAAATACTAAAAGACTATAAATATAATTTACAAACATAGTATATAAAGTATTTTTTAAAAAATAAATACTTTAGTTATATGTAAATAGAATAATATAATATACTAATATTAGAAAAAGCTAAGTTAATTAAAAAATTGATATAGATTTAAAATGATCAAAAAATAAAGAATTCTATAATTATAATACAATTAATTTATGATTTATTTAATATTTTTTCTTATTAAATAGTTTGATAACGTAAAATACATATATATTAATTTTAATACTAAATTTAGTACAAAAAACTAAAAAATATAAATATAATTTACAACATAACATATATACTATTTTTTAAAAATAAATACTCTATTATAAGTAAATAGAATAATAAAATATATTAATATTTGAAAATGCTAAGTTAATTAAAAAATCAATATAAATTTAAAAATGACCAAAAATAAATAATTCCATAATTATAATACAATTAATCTAAGATTTATTTAATATTATTTTTTGTTAATAATAGTTTGATAAACGTAAAATACATTAATATTAAATTTAGTACAAAATACTAAAAAAATAAAAATATAATTTATGTACATGACATATATACTGTTTTTAAAAATAAATAATTTATTTATAAGTCAATAGAATAATAGAATATATTAATATACAATGAATTCAGGATCTATTTACTATTTTTTCTTGTTAAATAATTTGATAAACGTAAAATACATATTATTTTTAGAAATATAATTTATTACTTCAAAAATTAATATAATTATTAAAATGGCCCGTAAATGAAGAACTATATAAATATAATTAACTTAATTCAAGATTTGTTTGTTGTATTTTAGCTAACAAGTTAAATAATTTGATAAATTTAAAATTATAATTTTTTAAAATAATTTATTTTTACCAAAATAAATAATTTAAAATTAAGATAAGTAAATGAATTTTAAAAAATTTAAAAAATGGCCTAAATTTTATATAAATCCATCATTTAATTTATGGGGCCCATCGCAATTCCCAAGAATTAGATGAATTTCTTTTGAAATTTTTGGAATTCAAAACCGGAATTGGAAAAGGGTAGGAACTGTCAAATTTCCTCAATTCTGGATTTTGAAATCGAATTAAACATCATAATTAAAGAATTAGACTTTTAATTTCTCCAATTTTCTAAATTTATGGGCTTTGAAATTCATCCAAATAGACCATTATGGGGCGTTTGGATGAATTCTCAATCTGAAATTGAAAAATTGGTCAACTCTATCAATTTCGAGAAACTGAGAGAATTATTGGTATTGTCTAATACTGGTGTTTGAATGAGTAATTTTTGGATGAAATTAAAAATTGATTAATTCCCTCAATTTTGAAAAATATATTAAATTTAAGTAAATAGAATGATATAATATACTAATATTAGAAAATGCTAAGTTAATTAAGAAATTAATATAAATTTAAAATGGCCCAAAAAATAAAGAATTCTATAATTATAATACAATTAATTTAGGATTTATTTGCTATTTTTCTTGTTCAATAATTTGATAAATGTAAAATACATATTTTCTTAGAAATATAATTTATTACTGCAAAAATTAATATAATTATTGAAATAACCCATAAATGAAGAATTATATAAATATAATAAAATTAATTCAAGACTTGTTTATTATGTTTTAGCTTACAAGCTAAATAATTTGACAAATTTAAAATTACAATTTTTAAAAAATAATTTATTTTTAGCTAAATAAATATTTTAAAATTAAAACAAGTAAATTAATTAAAAAAATTAGAAAATTTTAAAAAATGGCCTAAATATTATATAAATCTATCATTTAATTTGTGGGCCCCATTGCAATTCCTAGGAATTAGATGAATTTATCTCGAAATGTTCAGAATTCAAAATTGGAATTGGAAAAGGGTAGGAATTATCTAATTTCATCAATTTCGAATTTTAGAATCGAACTAAACACCATAATTAAGAAATTAGACTTTTACTTCCTTCAATTTTCTCAATTTCTAAACTTTGGAATCCATCCAAATAGACCCTTAGAGGCCGTTTAGATGAATTTTCAGTATGGAATTGAGAAATTGGATGAGTATCTTTTGGATGAAATTACAATTTGATTAATTCTCTCAATTTTAAAAGATATAGTAAATTTAATATTAAATTTCATAAAAAAATATATATATAATTTATGGACACAAAATATAGATTATTTTTTAAAAATTATACTTTATTTGTAAGTAAATTGAATAATATAATATAATAATATTAGAAAATACTAAGTTAATTAAAAAAAAATACAAAGTTAAAAATGACCCAAAAATAAAGAATTCTATAATTATAATACAATTAATTTAGGACTTATTTAATTTTTTCCTTATTAAATAGTTTGTTAAACGTAATATATATCTATATATATATATATATATATATATATATAGTACAAAAACAACTAAAAAATATAATAGAATTTACAAACACTAACATATAGACAGTTTTAAAATAAATCATTTATTTCTAAGTCAAAACCGACTAATCTCATATCTTCTATTCGCCACTACTCCGCGTAGCTAAACCTTCAGCTCCCTTGCAACCCTGGCCCCCCCATACACGAGTTCCTCCTTCTAATCCCAGTACTTTCGGATTTTTCTTTAATCTTTTTTTGTTGTGACTAATTTGGATAAACGGGACATACATATTTTTCCCGCTTTTCACCACCCCTGCCCCCCCCCCCCCCCCTTCCCCCCCGCCCCTTTTTCCCCCCCCCCCCCCCCCACCCCCCCTCCCCCCCCCCCCCCCCCCCCCCCCCCCCCCCCCCGCCTTCCTTTCACCCCCCCCCCCCCCCCCCCCACCCCCCAACCCCCCTTCCCCCCCACGCCCCCCCCCCCCCCCCCCCCCCCGCCCCCTTCCCCCCCCCCACTTCCCCCCCCCTTCTTTTCCCCCCCCCCCCCCCCCCCCCGCACCCTGCCCCGATTCCCCCTTTGCCCTTTTCCCCCTTTCACCCCTTTTCCCACCCTCCTCCCCCCCCCCCCCCCCCCCCCCTTCCCCCCCCCCCACCCACCCCCCCTCCCCCCCTTACGACATATCTGTCGTATTTCAACAATCCTTCAGCTTTAGTTATTATATTTTAGTTACCAAGTGTAAATCCTTTGCTCACTTTTCCCCTGACCATGTTTAAGCCAAAATAATTTCTTTTGCTCCCTCGCTCTTTGCCACGAGCACCCACTCCCCTTCAGTTACCCCTCACACACCATTTTCCCCAGGTCTACCTGTTCTCCCCTTCTTCTTCTTCCCTTTGGTGCGTCCCATCGTAATTCCCAGAAATTAGATAAATTTCTCTCAAAATTTTTAAAAATTAAAACTAAAATTAAAAAAATAAGAATTATCATGTTCTCTCAATTTCAGATTTTAAAATCAAACTAAATATGATAATAAAAAAATTAAACTTTTAATTTCTCTAAATTCTTCGATTCAGTACTTGGGAATCCATCTAAACAGATCCTTACACTCGGATTTGGAGTCCGACACAAACTTGGATCGCACTCACTAACGGTCATGTTGGTCACCTCTAAAATGTAGTCGCGGCTAGGGCTGTGCATTCGGTTAAAACCGAACTGAACCGAACCGAACCGGCCGAACCAAAATTTTCAAAAACCAAAACTGAACCGAACCGAACCGTAATAAAACCGAACCGAAACCGAACCGAAATATTTCGGTTCCGTTCGGTTATAACCGAATTGCAAACCGAATTTTTGTAGGATGAATGAATCTGGTCATTTGCATAAGGGATTAAGGGGGAAAAAAAATTAGTACAAGATATATATTATACTTCAAGTGAATCAAGTCTTCAAGTTATAGCAGCAGCACAACAGGAGGGTAGGAGCAGGCTGAGCTGCAAAATACTTCAACAGCTCAAATTCATGTAGCAAGACAGTTCAAGACTTCAAGTAAATCAAGTCTTCAAGTTACAGGAGCAGCACAGCAGGAGCAGCACAGTAGGAGGCTAGGAGCAGCAGCAGCAGGAGCAACACAGTAGGAGCAAGTGAGCAACACAGCAGGAGCAGCAGGAGGCTAGGAGCAGCAGCAGCAGGAGCAACACAGCAGGAGCAACAAGAGGCTAGGAGTAGCAGCAGCAGGAGCAAGTGAGCAACACAGTAGGAGCAGCAGGAGGCTAGGAGCAGCAGCAGCAGGAGCAACACAGCAGGATCAGCTGGAGGCTAGGAGCAGCAGCAGCAGGAGCAACACAGCAGGAGCAGCACAGCAGGAGGCTAGGAGCAGGCTAAGCAGCAACAGCAGGACAATGTATAGTAGCAGACTAGCAGTCTAGCAGAAGCGGGCAAGCTGCAAAACACTTCAACAGCTCAAATTCATGTAACAAGACAGTTCAAGACTTCAAGTGAATCAAGTCTTCAAGTTGTAGGAGCAGCAGGAGCATGTATATTGTATAGTAGCAGAAGCTGGCAAGCTACACTGCTGCAGAACACTTCAACAGTTATGTGGTTTAGAATAAATATGATCAACTGTAATTATGTGGTTCAGAATAAATAACTGTAATTATGTGATTCAGAATAAATATGATCAATTCAATAATCAGTTAGCATTTTAACTTTGAAGGATTATATCATGCCAAATGGTCCATTAAGAAAAGCTTGAGAAATCTCCTGTAGTCCCGTGTACAGAAGTAATAAAACAGAAGCCAGAAGGCCCAGAACCAGAAGTTCCAACTTCCAAGTAGCATAACATTACTAGGGTGAAGCCAAAGAATGAGACAATCGTCCAATCAGTCACTTGCCCACATACGAGCATAGCATATGGCAATGAGCCAATGATTCAACATCTTCATCGCCTCAAACAGCTTATGAAAAATTCAACAAATATCATTAAAAAATCATAAAATAATTCCAAGAGGGTCATACCGTCATATTCGCCTTATACCGTCATACCCAGCATCCCTCTCTGGTTGTCCCCGTGAGCGAATGGTAGGTAGTGGTTGCCTTCACAGGCCATCCAAACAACCATGCCATTGCTACAAGCCTACAAAGTGAAGAGGACGAAGCCAGAGTAGGGGACCATTGGAACACCTCCGCATCAAAACACCAAAGACAAAAAAACCTCAAATAAGAGGATAGTGAGAGGCGCAAATGTTACCAAAATGGATCATAAAATTATGACTGTTATTGTTGTGAAAAGAGTGTATGGTATTTAAATCAGCATCTTGAAACAAATGACATCATATTATGAGAATCCTAGAAAAAGCATTTATTTTCAGCTTTTATAGCTTTTATTTTATCTTCCTTTTTTATGCTAATTTTTGCAGTGACTTCCTCTCATTGAGGATTTTTGCCCCATTTATGGAAGGCTTTTATTTTCAGATGAAAATTAAGTTTTGATGTTTCTTTTTTAATGACAATTCAGAATATCCCTGCCTATTTTAAAGATCGACATGTACACACACATACTTTGATATAAAAATTTAACTTGATTTTCTCTTGTAAGCTAGTTTTTGTTAATATAATATTAATTGTGTTTTGAATTGTTTAAACTAATAATTATTTTTGAAAAAACCTCTTGTTTTTTTGTGTGCGTATGTGATGTTTTATTTTATGACTTTTTTAGACTTTTCGAAGTTTTCTTAATTGTTTTTAAGTGATGGGGGCATTTTTGTTTTCATTAAGTTCCTTCCATTGACATGTTGGTGAAGGTTTTGTTTTTGAATCTACAGTATAGGCCAATTGTGAAAGGATATATTCTTGGATTACTTTTGGCTCACACCCTCTTTGTATGTTATCATTGATCTAAATGATACAATTTGGATGGTATTTGTTTATTAGCGCATGTCATATTTTCTTTTGTGTTTCTCTTTTGTTATTAATTTGAAAGAATGTGAATTATTGTTTAATATATTTATTTCTTGCCATTAGTATCTTGTGCTTGGTAATGTTTCAAAAAGTGGAATGTGCATGCATGTAGTTTGGGAACTGGACAATGCCTAAGTTGAGCATTTTTTATATAAAAATTGTGCATGTAATTAATTGCATCATATAACAATTATTTGTCATATCATATACTATTAGTTATCATTTTGAACTTTATTCAAAATCTTACTAATCTCATTTGAAACACTATGTATGATGTGGCATGATCATTAAAGCTTTGTATATGATGAGATCAATTTTGATCCCAATAACTCAATGAAGATCTTATTTTACTTGATCTCCAAATAATATACGATGGTAGTTGGGCCTCACATTTAGGTGTTGAACTACTTTGTCAATCCTAAAAATCAACAAAAATAGATCAAATCGCATTATTCTTATTGCCTAGAGCAATTCAATGTGGACCATCTCCACTATATGACTACTTTTTCAAAATACTAGTTATTGGATCAACTTTACGTATCTTAAAAATATTTTTTTTCTTCTTTGCTTTTGGCAAATATCTATTTTACTCTAATTTATATTTTCTTGGAGCAATTACTTATTTTCTTATTGATTTTTCTAATGTGGTTTTGTTGTTTTGCATTATTCTGCTAATGAAATGACTATTCACATAAACTCCGTAAATATCTTTATTTCTCAATAAAAGATTTGTTTTTGACATTTTTGATTTTTTTTTCTATTAGTTTAAGCGAGATACAAAGTTGAAGTTATATTACTTTTTCAAAGACGGCTAATAAGTTTGTGCATTAATGGGTATGATATTGTTGATATAACAGCTACCAATGCGGATACTATTTGCCAGGTAATCATGATAGGTAAGTACCCTTTTTAGGATCCTCTTTTTGATATTTTAGTGACTATCTTGCAATGGTTCTTGTTCCATCTTACGATGGAAACAATTATTTATGTATACTCTATTGATATCCTTATTTCTCAAAAGAAAAATTGTTTCGACATTCTTGATTATTTTCTATTAGCTTAAGTGTATACCAAGCTGAAGTTATATCATTTTTTAGTGGCTACGTAGTAGTTTGTGTGCAAATGGGAATGATATTGTTCACATATAGTGGCACCTTTTTGCTAGGTAATAATGATAGGTGGCAAGTTCACACCTTTTTGTGACCATATTTTTGATATTTTAGTGGCTATTTTGCAGTGGTTCTTGTTCCCTAAATAATTCTTAGCTGTCTATTTTTTTGTTCTTACTCTAAAAGAAGATTTAATGTTTCTAATATCTGTCTCTATCCATAAAACCAAATTAAAATATATCTGTGTTTTGCCATGCTTGGGCTTTGAGATCTTTTTGTTGAAAAATCTAAATCATTCTATGGCATAAAATTGATGGTGCAAATGTAAAAGCTTAATGTCTGCTAGAATCAGGAGCTTACCTAGTCTCTCCTTGCTTCTTGTTCTTTTTGAAGTCATTATTTCTTAAAGCAAATAGCTTCAATATATTCTCTGCAGCACCCTAATTATTAAATAGGTCAAACTGTATGTGTAAATCACATTAGCTAGGAAACCAATTCTCATGGTGTTTTCCTTGTATGTTTTATTTAGTGATAATTGAAGTAAAATAACACAATAATACATGCAAATAATTTTCTTTTAACAATGATGATGGTTGACCATTTCAACAAAACTAATTTCTTACAGGATCTAATTGGATTAATGGGGTTAATTAGTACCAATTTAATGGAGTAGAGTCAAGTTCATTTATTAACCTTGATGTATATAACACCGAACAATGCATTCTTGGAGTTTGAAAATTTTATCTATATGTTTTAGAATACTCTCTCTCTTGCTTGTTGAATAGGCACTATTATTTTTTTTTTCTTTCTATTGTCACATCTATCATTGTTTTTGTCCTTTTTAGTACCTAAGCATGCCTCCTGAATATACTTTGCATGACTCACTATCAAAAAATGTTATACATGTGCACTGTCTTTGCATCCTCTAAAGTTTTTTTCATTATATACCCATAACCTAAAATGCTATTGTATAGACCAAGTTGCTGTTTAATGTTTGTTTTTTTTTAAACATTTATGTTGTTTCTCTTAATTGTTCAATGGTGATAAATAGTTTTCAAGGTATTTTTTGACCTACTCATACTCCATGAATAGAATTTTACTATTATTTTGATATCAAAAGTGCCTTCAAATGATAATATTTTTAAATGAATTTTTTGTTCTAAGACATTTAAAGAAATGTGAATTACTTATGGTTTTTATCTATCCAATTTTTTTCATTCTCAATTAAAATTCTTTCTGTTGTTTCTAGTTTGAATCAATTATTGCATATGTTGTGCTATACTTACTGTTTGATTTTTAGCAATGTCGCGAGCTGTTGATATACTATGATGGTGGCATTAGCATTCTTTTTTATATTTGGGGATGAACAGAACTTCTGCATAGTGACCTTTCAATACCGCCATAGTCTACATTTTTTGGTGATAAACCTGTTGTTGCTTCTAATTATTATCTATTTGTCTGAATAAAATACATTATTTTCTTTTTTATCTTTAGGGATGGATAGAATTTCTAAACAGAGCTAACTTCCAACTCATTTATATTCTATATTTTTTGGTAATAAACCTATTATTGCTTCAATTACTATGTATTTGGATGAATAGAACACAATGATTCCTTTGTTGAGGCAAATAAAGCTATTCTATATATGATCTAAAAGTCTTTGACTTCTAAGTGTAAATTAGAGCTTTAATGATCATCCATGGTATTTTGAAATGACTATAAATTTGCTTTGGCTGCTATGGATGATCTCTGTTGTATTGGGGTGTAATTTAGCTAAAGATCAGTTTTATTTTGGTTTAGCTCTAGTGTGATTATGTCATGGTTTTATTTATCCATAAATAGGGACTATTGGCTAACATGCTTGTTATAAAAATAACCATCACTACATTATGTTCTTTCTTATCCTCAATTTATTTTAGTAAATTTAATTTTTTATTCTCACATTGACGCAATAAGTAGGAAAAACGGAAAAAATATTGTCACCATTGTTAAGAACTTCTTGAATTCACAAGGAAATAATAAAATTTACTAAAATAGAATTTTGTTGAGAAAATAATAGTCCTATACATTCATAGTGTTGAGGTTTATTTATATAATTAGACAAAATTATATGTTACCCAAACTGCTTGATCTTTTTGACATACACCCAAGGAACATGTATATTTTTCTCTAATATTTTTCTACTGTTAAATAATTTAATAAACGTAAAATACATATATATTAAATTTAATATTAAAGTTAGTAAAAAATACTAGGTGAGGTGTATATCTGGCTGAGATGAGCAGCAAGTGGGGAGAGTCAAATAAAGTGCAACAACATGGAGGGAGGATGCTAGTATAGTACTTAAACTAGGGTTGCTTTAATGCGCTAATCCTGTGTTTTTTAAGGAGGCTATTAGTTTTATCATGCTAGCGCGAACAGATTAAGAAGTGACAATTTTGTGGGTCTTCGGTTGGTGACCAACTCATTGAAGTCAAATCCCTTTCCAAGGAGGGCCGAAAAAAGTCTCATGGAAATAATGTATAAGGTTCAACTGGGAGGAAGGTTAATGGTGTAGTTTCACTCTCAAAAGGGCGAATAAGGGGTCATTAATGCTCACATTCATTAAGCCAACTATCATATCAAGCTATTCTGTTAATATATTCAACAATTTTTAGAAAGAAGTTCCTAGTGTGGAGGAAAAAGAATCATCCGGTTAGGCAAACCTAAAGCGAGAGCTAGAAAGTAGTAAACTATAAAAGGATCTTGAGACAGAGTTACGGCTTAGTAGGGTTAGTTACATATCACAAACTAGAAAGAAATTTCTTGCTAATATAATATAAGGAAATGGGGATCAAGTCAGTGACCAGTTGCAAGACACGCATTGTACACTATAACCTTGATTGAAGTGAGATGTATATGATATAAGTGTTTATTGTTTTTTATAATGGGCAAGGAGCAAAAGACACATTAAGACCTCTTATTTCAGCTTATAAGTGAAAGTTTGATTGATTCAATGAAGTGGTTTAGACATTTTAAGTGAAAGAATCTTGTTGTGTTCTTTTATCTTTTTCCATGGCTGCTAGCCTCAACTAGCTATTATGGCTAGTCATTTGATTTGTTGAATTGACTGCAAGTTGTGCTTACAAATGACCCTATGCATGGTCACCCATACACTCCCCAGAAGACTGGGTTTCATGCAGATAGGCTATCAAATTGTGGCAATTGTGATAGAGACCAGATTATGTGTTGACATATGTATTCTAGTTGAAATTCATTTTTATAGTTATGCCACGAGATTGAATTATGTAGAATGAATTTAAGGGCAAATGTCAACAGTGATGTCAATGCGGTTGATCTTCTCATCACACAGAAGCCATTATAATGATGATAGTGATTTCCGGTGAGTGATAAGATAGGCTATTAAATTGTGGCAATTGTAATGGAGACTAGATATGTCCCAATATATGTATTCTAGTTGAAATTCATTTTTATAGTTATGCCACAAGATTGAATTATGTGGAATGAATTTAAGGGGCATGTAACAACTGTGATGTCAATATGGTTGATCTTCTCATCACACAGAAGCCATTAGAATGATGATAGTGATTTCTGGTGAGTGATAAGATGTTAGTATATGAAATTTAGTCTAGAGAACCTATTATTGTTGCCAATGCGCCTTTTTTCATTTCACCCTTCATTTCTAGATAATTTTCTTTTCATCGGACTCTACCTAACTATCATGCCACTTCTTGTATTTGTAACTTGGAGTGCACACATTTTTTAGTCAACTTTAGATGCTATTCTCAAATGGTTTTTGGAGTTGTCTTATAAGTTTTTTTGCTTGTCAGTTCTGATAATGGGGGCTTAATTGCAGTGCTGATGTATTGTGAGAAAATATAGAAGCCTTGGTAGCGGCTTTGTGATGCTGCTCATGCAAAATGGGCTGAACTTCTTGGTGTTCACCATCTTCTTCACCTAAATTAAAGATTCAAGAATTTGTGAGTGTCTATAACATCACCATGGCTTTTATAGTGGCTATTGAGAAGGCAGGCTTCTTTTTCTTCATGCTTTTGTTTATTAGTATCCTAAGTTTATACTAAATAAGGTTCATTTCAAAAGATTGGTGGCAAGTTAGGCTACAATATCCGTGGATCTTTACAGGCACAGTCATAGTCATTCCTTCAAAAATAGCATGAATCACAAATAAGTTGGTTGTATTTCACTACACAATAATTTCCGTGACATGTTAACAATGACCTATATTTTGCTAAACTATAAGTGTTGTATTTTCAGATGACAAAGATTAAGGCAGTTCTTGACCAAGAGACATGGGTCTCAGTGGACATTCCTAAAGAATTTCAGGCCATTATTGTGTCTTTCTCTTCATTTGATGCACCACAAATTGAGACTAAGCTTATGCCAAGCAATCATAGTTTACAATCACCTAATTCTTAGAATCTCACTTCTCATCATTCTTCTGATGCAAATGGATTTGCTCTACCCAATCCAAATCATGCTAGGCAAGTTTTAACCAAGTCAGTAATAAAAGCTGAACTTGCACCTTCTGCCCGGAATGAGCATATCAGCTTAGAATGAACCTACTAAATCTACTTCTCAAACTCTTGTACATGTAGGCATTTGGTTATCACATGGTAAATTGGTTATTTTTTCCCTTTATGATGAGAAACTCCTATGTGGCTATTGCACCTTCTATATTTTTTGCTGAGCATTCCTGATCGTGATTCTTGTAGTGAACTCTTATCTTTGATATTAGCAGTCCATTTTACCAAAACATTGAGTTCATAAATTCATTCTTTTGAACCTAGATGTTGTCCATGTCTTTTGTACCTTGATGTTGATTGTTGATGTCAATAAATTGCCATTAAATACCTCAGTTTTTTTTGTGGTGCACTTCAACTTGAAATTTACATTTGTGTCTTTTTTAGTGGGTTATTCTTGTTGAAGATGTTGTTCAACTATTTGGACATTAGTAAATGTTTGCCAATCTTAGTTCCTACATGTTGTCGAAATATTGAAACTTTTCAAAACCAAAACTTGTCAACTTGTTCTTGGTGCTGGCGCAATATAGGTAAACTATTCAATGATTTTAAGATCTTTTACATAAAATGTTCTTGGTATTTTTGTAATGAAAATCAATCTAAGTATTCATATAATTTGGTAACAGACATTATGATTGATAGTGCTGGATAGAATTTTACCTGTTTGATAACAGATGGTAGGGGAAGAGTTAAAAAAATCTATCTTGAAATTGGCTTTACAAGTATCGGGTTTAAAGTCTATAACTTCAAAATACTTGGCCCTAGCAAGCCAAGTCATTAGTTTTACCTATGCTATTATACAAGGTAAACTTTTTATAAATCAGTTATGGTTGTAATTGGAGCTAGGCACTTGATTTTCTTAGCCTATTAATTGGTCGTGGAGTTCCAAGTGTCATAATTTTTTATTTCTTATCAATGTTAATTAATTATTTTGTTGTCTAAATCATCTTATTCTGGAATAAAATTTTCCAAACTTATGCAATTAATTGGGAGTCATAGAGAATTTCATGGTTGGAAATGTGTGGTGCGGCTAGCATGGTGTGACCTGCCTGAAATTTAGCTTGGGAAAAACTAGATTTTGCTCAGGCTTTATTGCCACAAGCTAATGTGGACTCAGAAACCAGTTTGAATTTTATTTCAAGCTAGTAATAAATTGAGATAGTCGAAGAAATTCCTGAAGATAGGCCAGACTCTGGCTAATAAACCACACTTAATTTAAGCCTGGAATAAGATCTAGAGAAACTGAGGATGTGGTTCAGATCTTTCGGGTGACCAATTTTCATTCCTATATATTGGTAAATTGATGTTCAACAAATATGAGAGGCAGTCTTGTTGGCTTTTAATATTGTGGTGTTAATTTTGTAAAATGTGGAGGAAAATTGAAGTTGCCCGTGGTGATCTATATTTACTTCTAGAAAATATGTGAAGATTGCCAAGACTGCTTCGTAGTGGTAGTAAACTTTGTTCTTTATTAGATAGGAACTATTTTCTTTGATTTATTATAGAAATTGTTTTTTTCAACTATTTGCATGCATTTGAGTTATGTTCCTGCTGCTTTTTTTAGTTTAGGAAAAGATACTCTTTTTGGTTGAATCTTATCATTCCTTTTCTTCTAATTCAAACTACTTTCATATTGATTATTGTTAATTATATATGCCAGTGATATTACTTCATATGTCATTTAGGTTAAATTCTCTTCTATAATAGGATTGTGCAGGCTAAATTCACTTTTTCTTTATGTGGAAATATAGATATTCTGTGGTTGTTTTCTCTCAGGGTACCAGAGTCCCATAAAAAGGTTTAGCTGACTGAGTTTGATAAAGTAGGTCAGGTTTGTTTATTTTTTGGTCAATTGGTAGTTTTATGGTTTTCTTATTTCAATGCAAAGAATTCAGATACTACTCATTTTCTAGTAGAAAATCTGTGGTTTAGAAAATCCTATACGTTTTATGTTAATTTAGTTTTATCATTGCATACTATTGGTACTTTTATTCTGGTTTATATAATGCTTGGAGGAGTTTGAAAATTATGGTATGCTTTTCTAATTTGCATGTGAATTTAAATTGATTTTTCTTAACTTATGAATTGTGAACGAAAAGGGTCTAAACTATATTGATTTGATTGAATAATTATAACAATAATACAGGAGAGAAACGATAAAAAATGTATCATATTCCCAAAGAATAAGGATAGTATGCAGCCAAATAAATTCAAACAATCTAATTATATATGAGCCAAATATAAAAAAATAGAGATTTTCTAACAGTTCTTCTCAAACTAGAGAATAGATATTTTCTATTCCCAGCTTATTTGTAACTTCATGAAATCTTGCATTAGAAAGTCTTTTTGTTGAAATATCAACTTGTTGATTCATGGAAGGTATGAAATAATAATGAGACCATTATTTACCTTGTCTTTAGTGAAATATCGATCCACCTCAATATACTTTGTCTTGTCATGTTGAATGGGATTGTCGACAATCCTTATAGTTGACTTTTTGTCACAATATAATCTCACGACTTTCTTTCAATTTTTTGGTTGTTCAAGATTATTTTAAGTCGTAATAATTCACATTTACTTTTCTATTTTACATCTTGATCCTCTTCTCTTAATTTTCTTTTTTTTATTTTATATCTTTAAATATTTCTTAATTTTCTTTTTAATATACAATTGTGTACCGGTATTTTTTATTTTATTTTTTTACTTTTTTTTTGATTTTTTTGATTTTTTATTTTTCTGTCTAATATCTTATTTTTCTTCATATTTTTGTCCTCTTTTACATTTAGGTTTATTGATGTGCTTGCATTTATTTGCTTTATTTCTTGGTGTGGAGATAGATGGATTGACATATAGATGAATAAAGGTGTAAAAATACTGAAGAGAAGGAAATTTAATCTGATAATTGGAGAATTAGGGACATGAGTTTCACTTAGATTGACTTTCATTATTTTTCCTCTTAATTGGATATTCCACCTTGTCAATGCTTAGGAATTAGAAATAAAATTTTCTTCTAATCAAACAATCATAAAATTATTCCATGATTGTCTCGTCTCAAAGCCATAAATTAAAACTACAGCTGCCATCTTAAACAATGGACCTCATCGAAGTCTTAATTGTTGCATTTTAAATCACACTTGAGCTGAGATTTAGCTAGAGTGTAGCTACAATCCTTGCTTCTAGTTGATAAAAAAGCATAATGAGAAAATTAGTTGGATTTTCTTTTATTTGTGATGAACTTTCAAAATATGATAATATGATAAATACAATTATTGTTTTAACTAACTCTACTACAATTACGAATATAAATTTTTGATAGTTATTGCATGATAGTAACCTTATTTATGATGTCAAACTCTTCTTTTAGTGTTTCATATGTTACCCTGCAAAGCTTTGATGCCTCCACTTTTTTCGTTCATGTGATTGATTTTGAATTATGACCCACTTCTATAACTGGAGGTTTACACTTTCATTCTTTTACTTCTGTGGTGTCAAATGTAGGTGGCCACACATTTTCTTAAATTGGAGACATTACTTGATGACAGTGTTAACAAGGAAATAGATTTGCAAATTAAAAGAGGTGGATTACCCATGACAGTAAAGTTAGTACAATTGAAATAACCCATGTAGTACCATCTTGTTATTGCTTGATTAACATCTAATAGAACCATAATCTTTATTAAACAGAAAAATGACACTGATAAATGAATGGAGTCCTTGCTACTTAGCAATCTAACATAGCTATATTATCCGCACTCCAAGTTCAAGATTTGCATTCTATTACTCCAAATTTCTTCTTTGAAATGAATGGTGCTTTGATCCACCCTCTCTCCTATCAGTAAGTAAACTAGTTCTCTACTTGAGGCTCTATAGTTTCTATTTCCCTTGCTAATACTTGACCAACACGGCATCTATATCTACTTCCATGATGAATCCAATTATTTTTTTTTCTGATTCTTGTATTTTTGCAAGTGTCCAAACCATTCATGATAGACTTTTTTGCAAATTTTATACATGAAACAAATTGACTTTTCAAGCTTATGGCCACTCTGTAGCATGTCTAATATATTTCTACATGTTTTATTATTACACTTTAGGATTTTATTAGTCTTACGATAAGTATAGTTTTGTCACTTTTAAACGTCCTTGATTGACTCAAAATTACTCTTGAATTTTTATGGTTGGCTTGAAAATTCTCATGAATACCCTAGGTTGGCATGAAATATTTCTAGAATGCCCTTAGTTTACTGAAAATTATTTCTGAATGTCCCCAGTTAGCTTAAAATTGCACTCGAACACTGATGTCTCCTAAACACTTTAAGTTTGCTTAAATTGCTTCTCAATGGCCGTAATTGCCTTAAAATTTCCCCCAAATATCTCTGGTAGGCTTGATAACGCTGCCGGATACCTCGGTTGGATAGAAATTATTATCGAGTACCTCTAGTTGGTTTGATATTATTGTCAAATGCCTCCACATGACTTGATATTGCTTCCGAATGCTTTTTGGATGCACAAAAATGTCATGAAATTTTCTATTGATGTCTAAAAATGTCTTGATATGCCTTTTAAATGTCAAAAAATATCCCAAAATGCTCTATTGATGTCTCTTGAAATTCCCTATGGCCTGAAAATGTCCCTAAATACCTCGCAAATGTTCATAAATGCTAAAAAAAACTCCATTGATATCCAAAAATTTCCTAAAGTTCTCTTTGGATGTCAAAGAAAGCTCCAAACTTCCTTCTAGTTGCTCGAAAATGTCCCAAAATGCCCCAGTTGGCTAGAAATTGCTCTCCAATATCCCGATTGGCTTGAAATTACTCTTAAATGCTCTTGATTGGCTTGACACTATTGCAAAACACTGCATGTTGGCTTGAAATACTTTTGAACGGCTCCTACTAGTCCAAAATATCTCCTAAATTCCTCTAGTAGAATGACCCAATTGGCTTGAAATTGCTCCCGAACTCCTCGAATAGCTTGTTATTGCTTCCAAATTCCCTAGTTGGCTAGAAAATATTTCCAAACATCCATTGATATACTGGATGATTTGAAATTATTCTTGAATGTCTCCCAATGGCTTGAGATTATTCCCAAATATCGCAGATGGCATGAAAATATTTCCAAATGCCCCTGATGACTTGAAATTGCTTATAAACTCTCTCGCTTGACTTGAAATTACTCTATTCAAAATGCCTCTTAGGTTGATGTGAAACTACTCCAGAACACTCCCAACTGTCTTTACTACTCCCGAAGGCTCCTAATTACTTGAAAATTCTTTTGAACACTCTTGGTTGACTTAAAATTGCCCATGAATGAGCCTGGTTGGCTTGAAATTACTGTAAAACAATCCTAATTAGTTTCAAATTACTCTCGAAAACTCCTAATTGGTTAAAAATAGTTTATAAATATTCCTGGTAGGCCAAAAATATCTTCCGAATGACCCCAATTAGATTGAAATTGCTTATAAATGCTATCAGTTAGCTTTAAATTATTTCTTAGTGCCTCTCGGTTGGCATGAAATTACTCTAGAACACTCCTAGCTGATTTTAGATTGCTTTCAAATGCTCCTGAATGATTGAAAATTCTCTTGAATGCTTTTGGTTGACTTAATTTTTCTCATTGATGAGCTTGGTTGGCTTGAAATTGCTGCCAAATAATCTAGGTTAGCTTTAAATTACTCTTGAAAGTGCTTGGTTGCCTTGAAATAATTCTTGAATGACCCTGGTAGTCTAAAACTCTCTTAAATGAACCCAGTTGTTTCGAAATGCTCATAGTTGGCTTGAATTTATTTCCTAATGCCCATAGTTCACTTGAGATTGTTCCCGAACACCTCTTAAATGTCCAAAAATATTCCAAAACTTCTCGTGAATCACAAAAATTATTTTGAAATGTCCATCGATTGTCCAAAAAAGTCTCAAAAATACCCTATGGATGCTCAAAATGTCGCAAAATGTCATGAGAATGTTAGAAAATTTTTTGAAATACCGCCAATGTTAAAAAAATATTCAAAATGTCTTCCGATCGGTGGAAAATGCCCTGAAATGTGCCAATTGGCATAAAATTATTCTCGAATACATATTGTTGGCTTGATATTGTTCTTGAACACACCTAAAATGCTTGATATGATTTTTGAATGTCCCGTGACAGCTTGAAATTATGCCCAATTGTCCAAATGGAACAAAATTGAATGCTCCTTGATACATTGCATTATTTAAAATTGTTATTAAATACCTTTCGATGGCTTGAGTTTGTTTCTTAATGTCCCAAATGGCTTGAAAATATTTCGAATGTCCCAGATGGTTTGAAATTGCTTATGATCTCTCTCGATTGGCATGAAATTACTCTATTTGTAATGCCTCTCGGTTGGCTTGAAATGACTATAACAATTTTTATTGACTTTAGATTGCTCCCAATGCTCTCGATTGTTTGAAAATTCTTCCAAATGTTCCTGGTTGGCTTGAAATTACTTTTGAATACTCACAATTGACTTAAAATTTCTATTGAATGCAATTCACTTGAAATTATTCCTAAATGTTGGATTGCTTCTAAACCCTTTCAGTTGGTTTAAGATTATTCTCTAATACTCTCAGTTGCTTAAATTTGCCATTGAACATCCCTAGTTCACTTGAGATTATTTGTGAACACCTCTCAAATGTTTGAAATGTCCTAAAATTTCTCATGAATGACAAAAATTACTTTGAAATGCCCAAGGGATGTCTGAAAATTTCCCAAAAAATACCCTTTGGATGCTCAAAATGTTGCAAAATGCCATGACGAGGTCAAAAAATTTCTTGAAATGTTGCCAAATGTTCAAAAATTTCTTGAGATCAGTGGAATATCTTGAAATGTGCCTAGTTGGCCTGAAATTATTCTCGAATGCACATGATTGGCTTGATATTGTTTTCAAACACACCCAAAATGCTTGATCTAGTCTTTGAATGCCTTTTGATAGTTTGAAATTTTTTCCCATATGGACGATGGAAAATTGAATGTTGCTTGATTTATTGGATGGTTTGAATTTATTCCTGAATGTCTCTCGATGACTTGATATTATTCCCGAATGCTCCCTAATGGCTTGATATTGCTTATAAACTCCTTCAGTTTGTTTGAAATTACTCCATTTG
Source organism: Trichopus zeylanicus subsp. travancoricus (assembly GCA_005019695.1). Taxonomy (NCBI): domain Eukaryota; kingdom Viridiplantae; phylum Streptophyta; class Magnoliopsida; order Dioscoreales; family Dioscoreaceae; genus Trichopus; species Trichopus zeylanicus. The sequence goes on from RXID01015193.1 coordinate 18,652, forward strand.
TAATACCCTCGATTGGCGTGAAATTTCTCCAGAAGACTCCTACTTGGTTTTTAAATTCCTCCCAAATGCTCTCTGATCATTCGAAAATTTTTCTGAATGCTCATGGTTGGCTTAAAATTGTTCTTAAATGAGCCTAGTTGTCTTGAAATTACTGTCAAATAATCCTAGTTAGCTTGAAATTACTTTTGAAGTCACCTTGTTGGCCTGAAATAGTTTGTGAATGTCCTTAGTAGGGTAAAAATATCTCTTGAGTGACTCCGATTGGATTGAAATTACTTGTGAACGCTCTCGGTTGGCTTTAAATTATTCCTTAATACCTTTGATTGGTTTGAAATTACTTTGAAATGTTCCTGGTTGGCTTGTAATTGCTTCTGCATGCTCACAATTGGCTTAAAATTGCTATTTAATGACCCTAGTGCACTCGAGATTGTTCTTGAATGCCCCTCAAATTTCTAAAATTGTCCCAAATATTTTCCATGAATGATATTATTTTGAAATGTTTAGGGGATGTCCGAAAATGTTTCAAAAAATGGGCTGTGGATGCTGAAAATATTGCAAAATGCCATACAAATGTCAAAGTTTCTTGAAATGCACCAAATATTAAAAAATATTTAAAAATATCTCTCGATTAGTGGGAAATGTCCTGCAATGCGTCTACTTGGTCTGAAATTATTCTTGAATGCATACAGTTGACTTGATATTGTTCTAGAACACAATTAAAATGTCTTGATAAGTCTTTGAATTCTCCCTGATAGCTTAAAATTGTTTTCAAATGCCCGAATAGTACAAAATTGATGCCCCTTGAAACACTGGATGATCTAAAATTATTCTTGAATACCTCCCGATAGCTTGAAATTATTTCCAAATGTGGTAGATGGCATGAACATGTTCTCAAATGCCCCTTAATGGATTGAAATTACATATGAATTTTCCCAATAGGTTTGAAATTATTCCATTCAGATTGCCCCCCTGTTGGTGTGAATTTACTCTAGAATGCCATCAGTTGGCTTTAAATTACTCTCAAATACTTTTTATTACATGAAAATTCTTCTGAATGCTCGTAGTTGGCTTAAAATTACTACCAATTAATCCTGCTCCGCTTTAAATTACTCTCAAAAGTACCTAGTTGGTTTGAAATAATTTGTGAATGTCCCTAGTACGCCAAAAAATGTGTCCTAAATGATACTAATTGGATTGAAATTGCTATGAAATGGACTCGGTTGCCTTTAAATTACTTCCTAATGTCCTTGGTTAGCTTGAATTTGTTCCTGAATACCCTAGATGGCTTGAAAATATTTTCAAATGTCCCCTGATGGTTTGAATTTGCTTATGAACTCCTTTGGTTGACTTGAAATAGCTCTAGAATACTCCCATTAGCTTTAGATTACTCCTAAATACTCTTAATTGCTTGAAAATTCTTCTGAATGCTTCTAATTGGCTTAAAATTGCTCTTGAATGTCCCAAATTGCTTAAAATTTTCATTAAATGTACTTAGTTCACTTCAAATTAGTCCTGAACACCTTCAGATATTTGAAAAATTCCTAAAATTTTCTATAAATAACAAATTGTTTTGAAATTTCTAAGGAATGGCCAGAAATGTCTCAAAAAATACCTTGTGGATGTTCAAAATGTTGCAAAATATCATGAGGATGTCAAAACATTTCTTGAAATGCTACCAGATGTTTGAAAATGTTCAAAAATATCTTTTGATCGGTGGAAAATGTCCCAAAATATATCTAATTGGACTGAAATTATTTTGAATGCATATGGTTGGCTTGATATTATTCTTGAACACATCCAAAATGATTGATATAGTCTATCAATGCCCCATGATAGCTTGAAATTGTTTCCAAATGTCCGAATGGTACAAAATTTAAGACCCTTTGGTACATAGGATAGTTTGAAATTATTCTCAATTGTCTCCTGATGGCTTAATATTATTTTTGAATTATGCAGATAGTTTGAAAATATTCTCAAATATCCACCAATCGCTTGAAATTGCTTATAAACTCCCTCAGTTGGCATAAAATTACTCCAGAATACTCCCAATTGCCTTTAAATTGCTCCCAAAGGCTCCTATTTTCTTGAAAATTTTTGTGAATGCTCCTAATTTGCTTAAAATTACTCATGGATGGGCCTAATTGGCTTGAAATTGCTACCAAATAATTTTGGCTGTCTTGAAATTGCTGCCAAATAATTTTGGTTCACTTGAAATTACTCTAAAAAATTCCTAGTTGGCCTAAATAGTTCGTGAATATCCCTAGTATGCCAAAAATATCTCAGTTAGCTTTCAATTATTCCCTAATACCCCTGTTTGGCTTGAAATTACTTCAGAATGTCCTTGGTTGGTTTAAAATTGCTCCTGAATACTCACAATTAGTTTGAAATTACTATTGAATGATCCTAATTTACTTGAGATTGTTCTCGAATGTCCCTTATAAAAAAATGTCCAAAAATTTCTCATGAATGACAATTTATTTTGAAATGTCCAAGAGAGGTCCATAAATGTCTCAAAAAAAATACTCTGTGGATGCTCAAAATGTCGCAAAATACCATGTGAATGTTAGAAAAATTTGTGAAATACTACCAAATGTTCAAAAATATTTTCGGACTAGTGGAAAATATCTTGAATTACGCCTAGCTGGCATTAAATTATTCTCAATTGCATATGGTTGGCTTGATATTGTTATTGAATATACCCAAAACGCTTGATATAGTCTTTGAATGCCTCCGGATAGTTTGAAATTGTTTTCTAAATGCTCAGATGGTACAAAATTAAAGGCCCTTTAATACACTCGATGGTTTGATATTGTTCTTGAATGCCCCCCAATAACTTGAGATTGTCTCCGAATGGTGCAAATGATTTGAAAATATTTCCGAACATGAAGCTTGAAATTGCTTATGAATTCTTGGTTGGCTTAAAATTATTTTATTTAGAATACCCCTTGGTATAATGGCGCAAAATTGCTCTAGAGCATTTCCAGCTAGCTTTAGATTGCTCTCAAATATTCTTAATTGCTAGAAAATTCTTCTGAATATTCTTGATTGGTTTAAAATTGCTTTTGAATACCTTCGAATTACTTGAAATAGCTCCTGAATGTCTCCAGTTGGCTTCAAATTGTTCCTGAATGTTGTTAGATAGAAAATTGTTCTAAAACATTGACGATTGGGTGGATATTGTTCTTGAATGCCCCTTAATGCTTGAAATTATTCCCGAATATTACTTGTTATCCTGAAATTATTTCTAAATGCACCTAGATAGCTTATAATTATTCCCAATGCCCTTGAATTAGTTGAAATTATTCCATAATGCACCATCCTATTGCATAAGACAAAATCGCACAAGTACAGTAACACCATGTGCATTGGATCTTAAGTGTTGTCCGTAAAGCTATGCAAGCAATCCCTTGACCATTCCAATGGCAAATTACCAAAAAAAATGTCAAACCCTACAACACTAGGTCTACTTTTTTGAGGTGCCCAAATGCAAGAAGAGTGATAACTTATCATACTTTTGCCCCTAATTGTCATGTTCCCAAGTCAAAGTGGACCCGAGTGCACAAGTAGGATATGAATGGATATGAGTAACACACGAGAGGATAAATGACAAATACGAGTGTATTCGGATCGGATACTAGGCAAATATGATGGGATATTTTAGATAATGCCGGATACAGATAGGATACATATAAGATACTTGTGAATTATCATATCTGGCATGTATTTCCCTCTAATCTACTATTCGCTACATCTCACTTCGATACGAGTACCCTGTGATGGCGGTCATGGCACCCATCATCCACTATGAAGACCTCCCTGAGATCTCGTAATGGAATTCATGACAATCATAGAGGATACATATTAAATAGAAATAGAATACTGGTGAATATATATTAGATACAAGAGGAGAATAGGTGAATATGGGTGTATTTGGGCTGGTTATATGGCAGATATAGTAGGATAAGTTAGAGAATGCTAGATATGGGTAAGTTATGTGTAAGATACATATTACTGTATTCAACATGTATCCTACCAATATCCAATATCAACTATAATCCACTCCAATATAGGTACCCCATGATGGATCTAAGTTTCTCACAATAATTCCTCATACAAGAAAATAAAATAATCTACAAATAAAGTAGCTCCAAGCACAATCACGCACGTATGCACTGCTACTATTGCCACTTGTGTCTATCGGCTACTCTCCTATGAATGAGGACAGTCCAGGGGTGAGCCAAAGATACTCAGTAGGAAGTTACCTCCTCCAAACAGTAGGAAAGGTCAATATATGGGAGGCAACAATAAAATTAATAATAGTAACATCAATAATAATACAACGACAATGATGATTAGATAAACCAATATCTACAGTAAGGAATGAATTAATAAAAATATTACATTCACGATAGTCAACAATTAGGGATAGTGATTATGAACTCCCCTACTGATATTACGGAGATGGTTGCACCCCCCACCAAGCAGGGTCAAATCAACATACACGTAAATCAGTCTGTGTGTGGTTAGACCCCTACTAAGGAGAGTCGTAACACGCTGCACTCCCAACTGCTGATGGAGTGACGATCTCATCTAGTCACACAACAAATCACGTCCCCTACAACTCAGGAGACCAGCTACTGTCACGTCTGATAGTCTTTCTAATCCCTTACCGAAGTAGAAAATCGCCAACTAGTACCAGCTAAATAAATTCATGCTGCGTACGTCCCCCAATATACCAAAGGCTCAGCCATAATAAATATCGAGTTGAGATTACCAAACGATAGAAAGGAATCGACTCGATTACAAATCAGACTAGATTGGTTAAAAGATATTATCAATTTAGCCCCTCAATTATAAGATATTATTTAATTTCTAATCAATGTTCAATTCAAGTCCCTAATCAATTCTATAAATCCAAGATTAAATTTAATGAATTAAACTGATTAATTCAATTTAGAACCAACAAGTCCTTTAAGTGTTCGACCGGCTACTAGTTAAACTTTCAATAAATTCCATCAAATTATAAATCTAGATTACTTGATTTAATTTAAATAACTTACATCATCACTAACTCAATTAACTCAAAGTCCAACCCAAATCAACTCCAAACCAGAACCTAAACCAAAACCAATCCTTAAACTAAACCTAAACCCGTCTTCTTCTTCTTCCGCAACTCACCATCAAACCCTAACCCTAATTCATCGTCGTCATCACCAGTGCTGATGCCTCCACTGGGCCATGGCCGTCGCGGGTCATTGCCTCCACTGGGCCATGGCCGTCGGACCAACGCCATCGTGTCGGGTCACACACAGCTGCAGCCCATGCAGCTTGCGCGCTGGAGCAAAGCGTTGCCGGCGCGGCCCGCGCAACCACACATTGGCACACCACGCAGACGCACGCAGACAAAACTCCAGCCTGCGCAATTGTGCACGCTGCCTGCACAGTCATGTGCACTGCCCACGTACTGCGGTGCTACGTGCACCAACTGTCGCTTCCGCCGCCGTGCCCAGCGCTGGACTTGCATCACCGCCAGGTCGCATGCAACCACGCCGCCGGGATTAGCCGCCTCCCTCTGGTTGAGAGAGATGAAGATTTTAGAGATACCACCCTCAAATTTTTCTATTCTCAATAACACGCTTATATTGATATAATATCTCTAAATTTTAACATATTTAAGTTTTTCTTTAATATCATGAGTGTCACTAAATTTACAAATTATTCGACATGAATTTGTCTTAGGAATAGAGGAAAAGAGAGAATGAATAAAAACAAACATAACCTACCTTGAATCTCGATGGTGATCATCTCAAAGCTTCTCGCCACTCTGTAAGCCTTCACGACGATCGTTTCCTGACTCTCTTCACTTCTAGACAAGTTCTCGATCCGAATGATGATAGTGGTTTTTGGTGAGTGATAAGATGTCAGTATATCAAATTTATTCCAAGGAACCAATTATTATTGCCAATGCGCCTTTTTTCATTGCACCCTTCATTTCTGAATTATTTTCTTTTCATTAGACTCTACCTGACTATCATGATTCTTATATTTGTAACTTGGAGTACACATATTTTGGAGTCAACTTTAGATGTTATTCTGAAATGGTTTTTGGAGTTGTCTTATAAGTTTTTTCACTTGTCAGTTTTGATAAAGGAGATTTAATTGTAGTGCTAATGTATTGCAAGAAAATACAGAATCCTTGGTAGCTGCTTGTGATGGTGCTAATGCAAGATGGGCTAAACTTCTTGGTGTTTGCCAACTTCTTAGTGTTTGCCAACTTATGGTGAACTCTTATCTTTGACATTAGCAATCCATTTTACCAAAACATTGAGTTCATAAATTGATTCTTTTGAAGTTGGATGTTGTCCTTGCCTTTTATAGCTTGATGTTGATTATCAATGTTAATAAATTGTCATTTAATACTTCATTTTTTTTTGTGCTTTTACTTGAGGTTCACTTCAACTTTAAATTTATGTGTCTTTTCAATGCGTTAATCTTGTTGAAGTTCTCCGACTATTTGGCCATTAGTAAATATTTGCCAGTCTTAGCTCTTGAAGTAGGCCAACGTGTTGCTCAGATATTGAAACTTTTCAACACTCAAACTTGTCAGCTTGTTCTTGGTGCTGACACAATGCAGGTAAACTATTTAATGATTTTAAGTTCTTCTACATAAAATGTTTTTGGTATTTTTGTAATAAAAATCAATCTAAGTATTCATATAATTTTGTAACAAATATTTTGACTGATAGTACTGGATAGAATTTTACCTATTTGATAACAAATGGTAGGGAAGAGTTTAAAAAATCTATCTTAACTTGGCTTTATAGGTATCAGGTTTAAAGTCTATAATTTGAAAATACTTCACCTTGGTGATGTAATGGAAAAAGAGACGAGAGATAAAGAAAAGATTACCGTCTTCTAACCACGATAAATCATTAAATCCATAAGAAAGATAAAAAGGGAACAAACAAAAAATAATAGAATATTATAAATAGAAAAGCTCTTCCTTTTCTTATAATTTTGGACTGTATACATATTCCTCTACTAAATATTATAATACTGTTATTGACTCAAACTCATAAATATACCCTAATTTTGACTAATACAGATACTAAATTATCCAAAATAGTAAATAAGAAAATTATAGGAATCGATCTTAGCTTTTCAACAGATAGTTATTTGTTGAATTTAGATGAATATCTTAGGAGATATGATATTTGAATTGTAATTATACCAATTCTGACAGATCTTAATTGGAGTTGGATTTTAACTTGAACTCAGTATTTGATTTTATTATAAAAAAGATGCAGTTGTCCTACATTTGATCCCCTCCACATATAAAAGACTTGTCCTCCAATCAAAAACTTGGAACTCTTTGTTGTTGTAGTTATATTATCCTCAAATACTTTCTAGCATAGAACTTGATAATGTAAACCAATGAGATTTCTTTAAGTAATGTCTGTAGTACTTTGATCTCCACTTTTCTTTCGGTATAGCTACTTAAACTTTTGCAAGGTTCTTTTTAACCTTATTTGAAATAAAATTTTATATTACACCAACTTACGATTTGTTATCATGGAATGAAGGTATTCTTTATAAGTTTGTTGACAATTACTATTAGATGAGTCCGTGGGCTGATCCTAAGTCTGAATTAATTTTTGAACAAGTTCATAGGCTAATCCTAGGTTGATGAAGATGAATGCATGCTAATCAAAGTGGAGAAAAATTTTAGCAATTTTCCTTTTCTTAAACTTCTACAACTCTCTCTTTTTTATTTTTTTTATTTAATTTTTTCTTTCTTCATTGCTAAACTGGGCCGTTCATCCTCATCCTTCTCGAGCTAAGCTCCATCATCACATCCACGGCCGATGAAGGGTCCTTTGTGCCTTCTTCCTTAGATTTAGGGTTGGATCCAATTAGAATTGGCCAAATATGGCCTTCTTCAGTGGCAACCAATAGCAGTGGCTATTGCAGCAAGATGGTGCTAGAGCAATCGGGCTGCGGTGCGAGCTAGCTGGGCAGAGAGGTGACAAGATCGGTGTGGTTGTTTCCTTTGCGATAACCCTTAGCGAGGCGTCTAGGCCATCTAGGGCACCAAAGAAGTCGATGGCGAGTGGCTCAACGCGATGCAACTGCGAGGTAGGTAGCGATGTAAGCCAATGTGAGCTGGGGCTAGAGCGCTCACCTTGCAGCTTGATCTTGATGATGTCATTGTAGAAAATTGAGAGATTGAAGCTCAGAGCATTGAAAGCTGGTTATAGAGAGATCTTGAGGTGTCGGGACTCAGAGGTGGAGGGCGGTGGATGAAAGCAATGTCAGGTTGTTGAAGACTGAAGGATGTCAGGTTGCTGGAGAACTTTCGAACTCTTCTCACCATGACTATCGTGCGATGAAACCTCTGATCCCGACACGGCGCAGCGTCACAACCACAGGGATGAAGGAGAAGAATGATCGGGAGTTTGGGACTGGGGATTTAGGGTTAGGGTAGAAATGAGACTGGCGAACCGGACAACTGATACGATAATATATATATAGCTGTGCCTGTGAATCGATTAGTCCAAAACCAAAATCATGTATATATAACTATATATATATATATAAAATTTGGTTCGGTTCGGTTTTTATGGTTTTTAAAAATCAAAAACCGAAACTGAAATCGAATATCAAAATTTTTAT
>RXID01015194.1:0-48777 GCA_005019695.1 Trichopus zeylanicus subsp. travancoricus
CGCTCCCGCCCGCCCGGCCTCCGGCTCTGCCCCAGCCGCCTGCCGCCGGCCGGCCGGCCTCCTCCTCCGCTCCCGCCCGCGCGACGGGGTGTTATTTGCAAAAATCCGAATTTTGGGGACCTTTCTGTAAATCGGAATAATTTCGGGGGTTTATTTGCAAAAAATTCGAATTTCGAGGACTTTTTTGTAAATCGAAGTTCTTTCGGGGTGTTATTTGAAAAATCCGAAATCCGGGAATTAAATATAAAAAAATAAGTTTTTAGGGGTGTATGTGTAAAAATAATGGGGTAAAATCGAAATTTTTGGGTAAAATTTTGATTAAATAACAATCAGGACTGTGGCGAATTTGAGGAGCGGGGTAATTACGGAAATTACGGGGGATTAGCGGTAATTATCCCAAATTACAGGGGTCACCGGTAATTACCCCATTAATTAATTAACGGGTCCCACATTGCATTGACTTTTGACTCGGAAAGCGGTAGTCGTCTTTGCAGGTCTTCCACGGAAACGGGAAGATTCGAATGGTTAGCGATTCGAATGTTAGCGATTCGCAATTCCTCCTTTCTGTGTTCGCATGGCCGGTAACATAACAGTCCTGCGGTCGTGGTGCGCAATGGAGAAATAATGGGTATAAATATCAGCAGCAGGTGCAATTGAAGAATAATTTACTTTTTATATGAAGTTAAACAATAAAATAAATTTAAAATATAATATTTTCAGATATTTTAATTGAAATAAATCTTTGTAAATTTGTAATATAAAGCAAGTATGTTTCTAGTTAGGTTTTCGTAAATTCGTCAAGATAGATAATTTTTTACTAGAATTTTTTAAAAAGCATTAAATAAAAAAATGATAGGTTTATTTGCTGTGAAATTTTGTCAAATTATATATAACTTCTTTGAATACAAAAAATTATATATTCCTTCGAATAATTTTAGTTGTTATTTTTTTTGGTCTTAAATTTGAAAAGATAATTATATAGAGTGTGCACAGAACAGCATAAAGTATAATAGATTACAGCTGCAAATCCTTGATTGGACAAAATTAAATCATTAAATCAAAACTGTGCAGAGGGCTACCTCAATTAATTTATGATGTAATTGTTGGATGGTCCAATACCTTAAAACCCGTTCGGTAATAAACTAGGGTTAGGGTCGTAAATTATTTGGATTATTTTTTAAAAAAAATAGTAATTATTTTAAAACTTTTATTAAATTAATTATTATAAAAAATTAATTAGTTTTTTCAAGTTTAAATTATTATAAAGTTAATTTTGATAAAAAAATATTAGTTTATAAAAATAATTTACTGGCCGTGATATCAAATGAGCTCTAAAACTACATTTGGTAATAGATTAGGATTAACTTGCTAATATTTTTTTCTAAAATATTAATATTAATTATTTTACATTGTTAATAAATAAATTATTATACTTTTTTTAAATTTTTGAAATTTTAAATTATTATAAAATCAATTGTAATAAAAAATATTATTTTAAAAAATAATTTGCCAATCTTAACTTTGATTTTAATTTTGTTCCATTGGTAAATCCGCTCCAAATAACTCTTGTTGTCAAGATCATTTTTCTTAAACATCAAATCATGTATTTTGTAAAGTATCGGATGATAAATAAAAAAAGAAATATTTCACTATTGACATTGTTAACGAAATATTTTAAAAGTATTTTGTGATATTACTATAAATCTATGTAAAAAAAATTTAGGAGAAAATATAGAGTTATATGTGAATTTTTGAATTATAAAGAATTATATACTAGAAATGAAAAACTATGCCTCGCGCATCACAGCTTCACATCACGCTCCTCTCTCTAAGTGCATGCAAGAATATCGCTATTACTCCGGCGAAATAATTCAAAAAAAAAAAAAATGAAGGTAATTTATGCGAAAATTAAAAGAACAAGAAAGAAAAAAAATAAAACATGTATAAAAAAAAATAAAGGCTAGGTTGGAAAACCAAAAAAAAAAAAAATCACGATCTGATCATAATTTTTCTGACAGAAAAATTCGGTGAAAACATAAATTGTTATTTATGACAGATATAACACTTCCAACCAATTAATTAATTAACGGGTCCCGCGTTGCATTGACTTTGACTCGAAAAGCAGTAATCGCTCTTTTGCAGGTCTCCCTTTCTCTGTCGCATGGCCTCCTGCAGGTCTTGTGCGCAATGGAGAACATAATCGGTATAAATAAGAGCAGCAATGTGCGAGATACAAGGCCATCTCATTTTAAAAATTCTCGAGACGAACACACAGAAAGAGTGCGAGATCCTCTGCTTTGGTTCCACCATGCCCAATAACAACAACAACAACAACAACAACAAATATCGGTGGCTCGTCTTGCTGCAAATATTGCTGCTCGAGCTCTGTTGCGGAGGAGAGGAGGCGACAACCACCATCACTTGCTTGGAGCACGAGAGGCGAGCCTTGCTTGACTTCAAAGCTGGCCTCACCGACCCCGCCCACTTGCTTTCTTCCTGGACGGGGCTAGAGTGTTGCGCATGGGCCGGTGTTGCCTGTCACTATCGGACCGGCCATGTCATCGGTCTCGACCTTCGAAATCGTGCCCGTTTCATTCCCAAATACATCAGCTTGTGGGAGCAATATTACTTTGCCTCTAAATCTAAACGCCGGTTCAATTCCCGTGGCTATCGATACTTTGACATTTCATATGATGACGGCCTGGTTCTTGGCGGTAAGTTGAATGAGTCGCTGCTTAATCTCTCCAAACTGACATACTTGGATTTGAGCAGCAATGATTTTGGAGGGATTCCTGTGCCCGCGTTCGTCGGCTCCATCAGAAACCTCAAATACCTCAACCTCTCCAACTCAGGATTTGCTGGGACTATTCCTCATCAGCTCGGAAATCTCTCCAGGTTGCAATCTCTCGATCTCTCCGGCAATTACAATTCTTATTACACGCCGTTAATGATCAACGACAAGTGGGAGTGGCTAGCTCGGCTTACTTCTTTGGAATATCTCGATATGTCTTTCGTGGTAATACGGAGGGCACCCGATTGCTTTGAGGCGCTTAATATGCTCCCATCGATACACGAGATTTACTTGTCCAATTGTGACCTCGGTGATCTTTCTTTGAACTTTTCACACCTCAACTTCACATCGCTCTTTGTCCTCGATCTTTCAAGTAATGATCAACTCCAAGTTCCAGCTACCATCGGCAATCTAACTTCTCTAAGGGTTCTGGATCTATCCGGAAGTCTTCAGGTTGAAGGAGAACAGATGCCAACATTTTTGGGGAACCTCTGTAACTTGCAAGCATTGAGGATGTCAGAATTCAACGTCGCAAGTGCCAAATTTGGATCAATCTTTTGTACCTGTATTGGAGCAAATCTACAAGAGTTGGATCTGGGCTATAGCACTGATGACGGAGTCATACCAGATTGCATAGGAAATCTTACAAATCTCAAATTTCTCGATCTTTCTGGTAACTACATCAACTCTGGCATCCCGAAGTCGATTTTTTTAAAGTTGGGTAAGCTTGAATACCTTCTTCTCTCCAGAAACAATTTTGATGGCACTGTTCCTTCAGCCATTGCCAAACTTGCTTCGCTCAAGTACCTTGACTTGTCTCACAATTCATATTTACAAGGTCCACTTTCCCACACCATGGCCAATATGTGTAACCTCCAAGCACTATATTTAGATGATACTAATATAAATGACTCATTGGACGAACTTAGAGGGATTTTTACAGGATGCATCACGAACAACTTGGAAGAGTTGTCTTTGTTTGATAATAATATAGGCGGTCCTATTCCAAATTGGTTCGGTGAGCTCCACAATCTTCGTCTCCTTGATCTCTCTGGGAATAACGTAGTCGGGACCATTCCAGATTCATTATTCAGTAACCTCAGTAATCTCCAAGTCCTTGATCTATCGCAGAACATGATACATGGTTCGCTGCCAGCATCAGTCGGCAAATTATATCACTTGAAAGTTTTGGATCTTGCAGGCATTAATCTCAATGGGTCTATATCAGAAGACCTCTTTGGAATGCTTGGAGATTTGATTGTACTGAATCTTGAGTGGCAGCAATCTCCGAGTGGTTTTCTGGCTGAAGCACATGATTTCAGGAATCTCACCAACTTGAAATCTTTACGTTTGTCATGCGGTGGAATGGCTATCAATTTGAGTGACGACTGGATCCCACCATTCCAACTTCTGTCTCTTTCAATGACTAATTGTGGGGTGGGACCCCATTTCCCAACATGGCTTCGAACGCAAACTGCTCTGAGATCGATAGTATTGTCTGGAGCCGGAATATCAGCTCCTGTTCCATCCTGGTTTTGGAACTCAAATCTCAGTCTCTATCATTTGGATCTCTCCAACAATGAGATTACCGGCATGCTACCTAACGAGTTATCGCCCAAACTCTCTTCAAAGATCGGATATCTGGATCTGTCACAAAATTCTCTTTCGGGACTTATTCCTCCTGGCTTGTTTGATGCAATGCAGCCTAATTTATTTGGGGTCAACTTGAGTTCCAACAACCTTCAGGGTCCGCTGCCCCGTTTTTCACGCTCTGTTCAAAGGGTAGATTTGTCAAATAATTTATTTTCAGGTATCATTCCTCCTATGCACTTTGATATCCCATACTTCTCTGTTTCTTCGAACAATTTAACCGGCAGCATACCCCCATCATTTTGCACATTTGGTATTGAAGTCCTTATCCTCTCCAAAAATAATTTGTCGGGAGAAATACCCGATTGTTGGGATAACTATGCAGAAGTTCTAGACTTCTCCGATAATGATTTAACGGGAGGAATACCCAACTCGATATGTTCACATACTCCATGGCTCGGTTCTCTACACCTGTCTAGAAATAATTTACAAGGACCATTGCCATTCTCTCTGAGTGCATGCGTGAATATGGAGGTTCTAGATCTCAGCTTTAACAATTTGAATGGAAGCATACCATCTTGGATTGGAGAAAGCATGTCGAGTCTGAGAGTTCTCAATTTACGATCAAATATATTTAGTGGCAGCCTTCCCATCACACTATATCTTCTTTCACTTCTCCAAATCTTGGACCTCTCCCATAATAAATTGATTGGGATAATTCCCAAGAGCTTTGGAAATTTTACTGCATTGAAGAAAAGTAGCATGAATGACTCCATTCGATTCCTTGGTGCTTATACTGGAAATTATGCTGTATATTATCGAGAAAACTTACATATTTATAGTAAAGGTGTATACTTTTATTTTGATAAGATACTACATCTCCAAACTGTTATGGACCTTTCTAATAACAGTCTTGTTGGCAACATTCCTGAAGAATTGGCCAATCTAGTTGGACTGCACACATTGAATCTATCTGGAAATTATTTAACAGGAAAGATTATGAATTTAATCGGAGAGATGAAGCAGTTAGAGTCTCTTGATTTATCCAATAACAAACTCTCGGGTGCGATACCTCCAAGTTTATCAGAGTTGAGTTTTATAGAATACTTGAATTTATCATATAACAACTTATCCGGAAGAATACCATCTGGCAGCCAACTCAATACTTTTGATAATCCATTTATCTATATTGGAAATCAATATCTTTGTGGGTTTCCTTTGGAAGTCGAGTGCAAAAACAATACAAAAGGCAGTTCAAATGAAGAAGAGCACGAGATGCTATGGTTATATATTGGCATTGGACATGGATTTTTTGTCGGATTTTGGACATTTTGGGGTATTCTATTATTCAAAAGACGATGGAGAATTGTTTACCACCGATCCATAGACAATGTATGTGATTGGATTTATGTTATCACAAAAATCAATTTTGGAAGGATAAAGAGAAGGACAAAGAGGTTTTTTACAGGTATTGCCCAATACTTTTTTTGTGTGTAGATTATATTAATGACAAATTTTCATTTGTTTACTATCATTTTTATGATAATTATCGAGTTTAATTTTTTATTTTTAATACTATTGCAGAAGAACGGTAAAGCGAGTTAAGAAAAGGCGCTTGAGAGCTTGACAAATATTTTTGCTTCCTCTTATACATTCTTCATACTTCCTATCTCACTTGCTCATATTAATAAGTTGATGAATGAAGTTAAAAGTATCACAGGCATGTAAATTTCCTTATTGTAGTTGCATATTTCTTAATTGTATATTTTTCTTGTTAATTAATTAGATCAAGTATTATTGTGTCAGACATTAGAGTCTCACACACTGTCAAAAATATCGCCTAAAATACATATCACTTAATAATATATTGATTATAATATCGTGTCAAATCGACCAGGCTTGAATGATGCCCTTACATAGGCCATATATACAATTGTTGCTTCGAAACCCAATTCAACCAGGATCATGTCCTAATGGTCAAATCGAATCTTTACATGATTAGATTAAGACATGTTTTGAAAATGTCGGCTATCTGATCTGGCCAAACTTATGCTACTTTCTCATGTGTAAAACGTGATGAACACAGTTGGGATAATGGCGAGAGGAAAATCACGTTGATCACGTTTCCTCTCTTCTTCCCAACTAACGATATAACGAGAAGCCCCTGCGTGAGAGTGGCTTCTATCTTACGCTATACAGTATACACAACCAAGAAGCGAAGTTGAATTCGGGTGAGAGACGAGCATGGAGTCCAAAAATGGAGGATGGTGCAAGTCGAACTGGAAGATCACGGACGCATCCCTGTATTTCCACAAGGAGATGTACGATGACTAGTTGCAAGAATACATATCTACTATACCGATGAAGCCATTGCCCCAGGACCGGCCGCTGTGGGATAGCATGTTGTTAAGTATCCGACGAGTAGTGCGGCCGGCAACCTGCTGTTCAGGATTAACCATGCGCTCGGAGACGGCTACTCCCTCATGGCGGCGATCTTCACGTGCCTGAAGAGAGCCGATAATCACTCTGTCCCTCTCACCTGCCCTTCTTCCATGTCGAAGCCGGCTCGGACGAGCAAATGTAAGATGTTTTATAGCTTGGTTTGCGCTCCTTCTCTGTGTGCCAACACTGTCAGTGACTTCTGCTGGAGCGTGCTGAGGACCTATTTCTTGGAAGACAGCAAGTCAGCGATCAGATTAGGCATTCCCGGCGATGAGTCCCGACTGATGACCTTGTCTTACGCCACATTCTCTCTTGATGATATCAAGAGGATCAAGCACAAGTCCCTCTCTTTCGTCAACATTGTTCTATGATCTAATTAAACTCGAGCGCGATCATATCGAATACCATGTCTTTTTTAACCACATAACATGTATAGTGCGTCGACGAAGCAAGTGCAGGTAGGCGGGATTCCGATCAAGGGATTTCACTTCACGGTCATACGCTCGCACAGGTAAATCACGAAACCCTAATCAGAGTTGTTAAAGGAATTGAAATGGATGATGTATTAAGTTGAAAATGTGTTTATCAAGAAATCTCTAATTAAATTAAGTATTGTCATGCAAAATATTATTATCATAAATTATCGAAAATATTGTGTAAAATATATAAAGTTATGTCCCAGCCCTCCTGCGTTGAGAGTCAGAAATCCAATACGGTTTATTCATGTCATTACATTAATGGGCTAGAAATTTATTGGTTCGAAAAGTCGAATTCAACAAGGTTCAGGCTCATAGCCCAATGGTGTATTCAATCCCACCAAACTGATATTTACACGTATAATTATACCCAAAGTACAATTCTTCTGTCTCTCTCTCTATATATATACATACATATATATATATATTACTACTTAGTATTTGAATGTGTATATTAAAGTTACAGCGAGTACATATGGAATCCAAAAATGGAGGGCTTTACGGTGAATATTTGCGAGACTATATTTCTGGGATACCCATCAGGGCATTGCCGTGAACCAGGCCGCTACCAGACATCCACTTCCCTAAGTACCTGACGAGCAACGCAGCGGGAGACGTCTTGTTCAGGCTCCTCCATGCCCTCGGAGACGGCTACTCTCTCGCGTGCCTGAAAAGAGCCGATGATCCCTCTCTTTGGATTGACGGCGCTGGTGCTGCACCATCACTATCTCCATCAGCTTCTACCAGAGCATGGATGAGATTTTGAAACTCAGCTCTTCGGCTCGGTGGGGCAACCAGTTCGCATTCCTCGTAATCAAAGCTAAGAATCTCCTAAGAGCAAACAGGAGCTCGCTCGCTATCGATCCTACAGCCGGCATTCTAGACATGTTGAGAAAGCTCAGAGACGCTGAGGTTCTCATGGTTTTGCCATCTTCTACATATAAACTGTGTTCCCGGCCGGCGCCTGATCCAGGACCGCCAATCGCCTCCAGCCACTTTGCCGCAGCCGACGACCTTGGCTCCCTCTGGCACAACCACACTGACGACTCTCCAGCTTCTTCTCCTTCAAGGCTGATACAAATAAGGTTTTCTCTTCTTGCTTCAAATCAATTAATTGTTTTCTTTTGCTTGTGCAACTGTCTGATTTACATTACCACAGATCCCCGTGCCGCCGTTCAAGGAGCCCGCCGAGGAGATACTGATGTTGTGTTGGATCTTCCAGGGCTCTTCAGGAATTGTTATAGAATTTTTACTGGTTAACATGTTCTTCATCATTAATTTGTCCAGTGTAAGAATTTTCAAGTTTAGTTTATCCATCTGAAACTTGGCATGCATTAACAACTTGTATTTTTCATTCTGAGCTGCAAATTTTCGTTACCTGGTGTTTTGTGTAATATTTGATTAGCTGCTTTCGGAGAATTTTGTTGTCAAAATTTGATTAGAAATTGGTCCTGATATTTTACAGCAGAAATGAAAAACTCTGTTTAAGTCATGCAGTGATTATTGTTATTATTTATTTTTCTAAATATAAATTGTAATTTTTGTGAAAAGAAAGCTGTTTTTTGATTATCTTTTGGATTACATTCAGCTCTCTTCTTCATTAGTTTAATCTTAATTAGGTTTATCATTTAATCAGATCAAATAAAGAGAAATTAAACTAATAAAGAATGAAAATCAGAGTGCCATTCTACATCTCAAAAAAATAGTGTGATTTTATCTGCAAATTCTTCGAAACTTTTGGTATTATATGCTAAAATGTCTTTAGTAATTAGCGACACATAAGTTATTCATAAACAAACTAACTAATGATTCTAGTACAAACTCTTGAACGAGCTCTTTCGACTAGAACAACCCGCGAATAATGGCGGCCACGGCGGCGACGGAGGATGGGGAGGAGCGGCGATGATGGAGATAGGCCCCTATGACTTGCCGTTGAGGGTGGTGGAGAACACCGCTGGCGAGGTGCTCCTGCTCTGTGCCCTCAATGACTCCGGCGCCCGCCGGTAAAACTCCTTCTCTCTCCACGCCGCGCAAACACTCGCCATCGACTCCTGTGGCCACCATCTCTCCATCCTCCGATCCCCCTCTTCCATGGTATTCCTGCAAATCTTGCTCCTTCGTCTTTAAATTTGGTATCTTTGATTCCAATTTCCCATCTTGTTCTCAGAGCACACCGGAAGTAGCAAGATTAAGTTATTTTCAAGGTTTTATGTTTTTGTTTTCATATCGGTTTGGCATTTTATTTTGGTCCAATTATTTTTTAAATTATTTAACTAAATTTTAATTTTCAATTTAAAAATATTATATATAGATATAGATATATAGAAAAGTATTAGTTTTAAAAAATTGATAAAAAAACAAAAAATATGTGAGAATTAAAAAATTGTAATTCTTTGAATTCAAATCCGGGTCTCAATTGAGACCAAATTAACGGTTTTGCCACTAAGTTAATAATAATTTATAATTTAATTATAATATATAAATATAAATAATATTTTTTTAAAATTCGAAATCGAAATTTATGATAAAATGTTGGACCCAAATCGTTTTGATTTTAACCAAAATTTTAAATATTAATTATTTTAACTATTTATTTTAAATTTGAGACTAAGGGCCTGTTTGTTTCAATTCCCTTTCCCCGGAAATGGGGGAATTGAGGGAATTGGGAGCCCAATTCCCTCAATTCCCTTGTTTGTTTCAATTCCAGAAGCCCGGAATCGAGGGAATCAGCCGATTCCCAATTCCCTCGATTCCTCCTTTCATTTCCTCTCGAAAACGACGGGAAACCGTGCTTTCCCGTGTTTTCCCGATCTCGTCTCTCTGGCCTTTCGTCCCCGATTTCGAACGAAAATTTCAGATCGTGGTCGTCTTCCCCGATCTCCTCTTCCCCGATCTCATCTTCACGAAAATTTCAGATCGAGGTCGTCTTCTGTCTCTCGTCTTCCCGATCATCCCCGAGCTCGTCTTCACGACCGCTGCTCCGGATCGTTCCCAGAGCTCGTCTTCACGACCGCTGCTCCGGATCGTTCCCCGATCTCGTCTTCTCGACCGCTGCTCCGAATCGTCTTCCCGATCTTCCCCGATCTCGTCTTCACGAGCTTCCCGATCTCGTCTTCCCGACGGCCATCCCGACCGCTGCCCTGACCATGGCCCGACCACTGCCCTGACCACGGCCCGACCGCTGCCCTGACCACGGCCCGACCGCTGCCCCTGTTCTTCACGCGTTCTTCACTATCATCGTGAAGCTATTTTGGTTGGATTACTAAGCTTTACGGTTCTGCCGTAATTTTCAGAGAAGCTGAAATCCGGAAAATTCAACCAATTGGGTTTCAAATTTGATAAAGGTATTATTTTTACTCAATTTTTTATCTGTTTTGATGATTTTTTTTTTGGTTGAATTACAGATGATCAGGTTGGGAGAGCGAGAAACAGAGTGCTTTAATTGCAGAAAACACTTATATTGGTTCTTCATTATTGCCGTAGATAAGGAAAACACAGAGAATTGTATGAAATCACGGGTCCATGGAAAGAAGACATGTTGTTTTTGTTTGTTAATGAGCCAAAATCCTGTTCTCTTTATATCATAATGTTTGTACCTTTCTTAATCAAATTACTTAAATATTAATTATTTTCAAAAAAAATAATTATATATTTTTTATGTTTATTTAACATTATTTTAGAAGATAATGAAAAAATTATATTAAATAAATCTATAATTGATTATAATAAGTTATTTACATAGTCTATTTTTTAAAATTTTTTAAAATATTTATTACTTTTTAATTATTTTTATATATTTCTCAATTCTCTACGGTACAAAATCATACAAACACAAGAATTCAACAACTTATGGAATTGATCAATTCCATTTGTCAACCAAACAACGGAAAGGAATTGACCAATTCCCAATTCCCTACAGTAAATACTCATCCAAACACAGGAATTATCCAATTCCTTCAATTCCCTCAATTCCCCGGAATCACTCAATTCCCTCAATTCCATGATTCCTTTCCCCGGAATTGAACCAAACGGGCCCTTACTGTCCACTACCACTACAAACTACATACAACGACTACAACTACTACTTGGCAACTAGTAAGTACTACTGCGACAATTGCTACAACAGCAGCATCTACTACTACTAATTACTGCATTGCGTACTATTATAGCTCTTACTATTTTTACTACTACTATTGCTACTATTGTTACTACGGCTACTTCTGCTACGACACCTAATACTACTGCTGCTGCTACAGCTACTACTATGACTACTACTATTACTTCTACTTCTATTGCTACTACTATGACTGCTACTTTTCCATCTGCTGCTGCTACTACTAACGATACTACTACTACTATTGCCGGTCCTACTACTACTACATATGCTACTACTACTACTATTGCTATTATCACTGCTACTATTACTACTATTACTACTACTACTACTACTATTACTACTACTACAACAACAACAACGACTACTACTACTACTACTGTTACAACTACTACAACAAACTGCTACTACTACTATTACTTCTACTACTGCTAATACAACTATTACTACTACTACCACCACCACCACTACTACTACTACTTCTTCTACTAGTAGTAGTAGTACTAGCAATACTACTACTACTACTATAACAACTACAAGTAATACTTCTACTACTAGTAGTAGTAGTAGTAACCCCTACCTCCTTTATCATTGAGCGGTCATTTAGGGGCCTTAGCTGGTGATCCGGGCTGTTTCCCTCTCGACGATGAAGCTTATCCCCCATCGTCTCACTGGTCGACCTTGACCCCTGTTATTCTGTAGTAATACTACTACTACTACGACGACGACTACTACTACTAGTGCAGGTACTACTACTACTACTACTGCAGGTACTACTACTACCATTACTACTTCTACTACTACTACTATTACTACTATTACTACTACTACATCTACTACTGCTGCTGCTGCTACTACTACTACTAGTACTACTACTACTACTACTACTACTACTACTACTACTACTACTACTGCTGTTGCTGCTGCTGCTGTTGCCGCCGCTGCGGCTACGGCTACTACTACTGTTGTTGCTACTACTACTACTACTACTACTCCTAATTTTGCTACTGCTGCTACTACTACTCCTATTACTTCTTCTACTATTACTACTACTACCTCTACTAACGTACTACTGCTACGATTACTACTACTACTACTACTACTACTATTACTATTACTTATACTCCTACTACTATTACTACAACTATTCCTACTACTACCCCTATTATTACTACTACTACTACTGCAACTACTACTACTGCTGCTACTACTACTACTACTACAACAACTACTACTACTACTACTACACCTCCTCCTGCTACTACTATTAGTACTACTACTACTACGACTACTACTATTACTACTACTACTACCACTACTACCACTACTATTACTACTACTACTACTACTGCTGCAACTACTACTACTACTACTGCAACTATTACTACTATTGCTACTACTACTATTACTAATATTACTACTACTACTACTACTAATATTACTACTAATACTACTGCTACTTCAACTACTTTTGCTACTACTACTATTGCTACTATCACTGCTACTACTGCTGCTCCTACTACCACTACTACTATTGTTACTACTACTAGTATTGCTTCAGAAACTACTAGCACTTCTGCAACTACTTCTGCTACTACCACAACTACTTCTACTACTACTACTACTATTACTACTACTACTAATATTTCTATTACTAATTACTACTACTACTAGTACTACTACTACAACTACAACAACAATTCCTACCCCTACCACGACAACTACTACTACAACTACTCCTACTACAACTCCTACTACTACTACTCCTCCTCCTACTTCTAGCACTCCTGATACAACAACAACTACTACTAACTATTACTACTACTACCTCTACTACTACAACTACCACTAAAACTACTAATACTAGTTCTACTACAGCTACTACAACTCCTACTACTACTATGATAACAGCAACAATAATAATAACAATAACTACTACTACTGTTACTAACGCTCCAATTACTACTACTATGATAACAACAACAACAACAATAACAAGAACTACTACTACAGTTACTAACGCTCCAATTACTACTACTGCTTCCCCTACCACTACTACTACTACTACTACAACAACTCTTCCTACTACTACTACTACAACAACAACAACAACAACAACAACTACTACTACTACTACTACAACTACTACTACTATTATTGGTGTGCTCCAGCTAATACTACCACTACAACTACTACTATGACTACTACTACTACTATTACTACTGCTGCTCCTACTACTCCTACTACTCCTAGTACTCCAACTACTTATACTACTCCTACTCCTCCTACAACTCCTATCACTCCTACAGCTCTAGCTACTGCTACTACCACGACATATGCTACTACTACCGCTACAGCTTCTTCTAAAACTATTGCTACTTCTCCTATTACTACTACCACAGCTACTGCTACTACTGCTATTGCTACTACTCCTACCACTACTACTACTGCTACTGCTACTACTGCTGCTGCTGCTACTACTACTACTACAACAACAACAACCAAAACAACAACTATTTCCATGTCTTGCGACTACAACTACTTCTCCTATAATTTCTCAGACTACTACTACTACCACTGCAATTACTACTGCTTCTACTACTATTGCTACTGCTGCTGCTACTGCTGCTTATACTATCACTGCTGCTACTGCTGCTGCTATTACTACTACTACTACTACTACTACTACTACTACTACTACTACTACTACTACTACTACTACTACTACTACTACTACTACTACTAATACTACATGTACTACTATTACCACCACAAATACTACTTCTGCTACTACCACTTCTACTATTAGTACTGCTACTTCGCCTGCTACTACAACTGCTACTACTACTACTACAACTGCAACTACTAATGCTACTGCTACTACTGCAAATACTATTACTACTATTACCATTACTACTATTGCCAGTAATAATAATACTACTATTACTATTACCACTACTACTACTACAACAACAACAACAACAAGTACTAGAAATAGTACTAGTACTGTTGCTACTACTACTACTGCTAACTTCACTAATACTAGTAATACTACTACTACTACTATTACTACTGCTACTCCTACAATGCCTACTACTTCTACTGCTAATACTACTAGTGCAACTACCTCTACAACTACTGTTGTTGCTACCACAACTACTGCAACTATTACTTTGGCGACTACTACTACTAATTCTTCTACTAATATTACCGCTACTACTGCAACTACTACTACTCTGACTACTACTACTACTTCTCCTACTACTACCATTACAACTAGCACTAGTATTTTTTTACTAATACAACAACAACTACTACAACAACTACTTCTCCTAGCACTCCTACTTGTACAACTACTACTGCATCTACTACCGCTACTGCAACTCTTGCTACTTCTACTGCTACTACCACTATTACTACCTCTGCCGCTACAACGACTGCTGCTACTACGGCTAATATTACTCCTAAAACTATTAGTACTACTACTACTACACCTACATCTGCTCCTACTGCTGCTAACACTGCTATTGCTGCTACTACATCTCTTACTATTTGTACATCTACTATTGCTACTATTGCTACAACTACTACTGCTACTACTATTTCGACTACTACTATTACAACTACTAATAATACTACTACTACTACTACCACTAGTACAACTAGTACCACTACTACTTCTACTATTGCTGTTACTTCCGCTACTACTACTGCAACTACTGCTACTACTACAGCTACTATAGCAACATAAGCTACTACTACTACAACTAGTACTATTTCTACCACCAATGCTACTACTCAAACTTGTTCTCCGACTACTACTACTGCTACTACTGCAACTATTACTACTACTTATTTTGCTTCTATTACTACTGCTACTACTGCTACTACTTTTGCCATTACTACTACTACTACTACTACTACTACTACTACTACTACTACTACTACTACTACTAGTACTTCTGCAAATACAACTAATACTAGTACAACTACTACTACCACTACTCATACTATTGCTGCTACTACTATTACCACTACAACAACAATTCCAACCCCTACCACCACTACTACTCCTACGATTACTCCTACTACAACTCCTACTTCTACTACCACAACTACTACTCCTACTACTACTACTACTACTACTCCTCCTACTGCTACTACTAATACTGCAGTAAAAACTTCTAATGCTACTATTACTATTGTTACTACTACTAAAACTACGACAACTAGTACTAGTACTACTCCTACTACTACTATGACTACTACTACTACAACCATTACTACTATTATTAATGCTCTGATTACTACTACTACGACTACTAAAACTACTATTACTACTACACTAACAGCAACAACTACTGTTACTACTACTACTACTACTACAGCTACAACTACGACTGCTACTATTACAACTACTCCTCCACCTATAACTACTGCTCCAGCTAATACTACTACTCCTACTTCTCCTACTACTACTGCTACTACTACAACAACTACTGCTGCTACTCCTAGCACAACTATTACTACTCCAAGAATTGCTTCTCCTAGTAATACTACTATTCCTACTTCTACTACTACTACTTCTACTATTGTTGCTACTGTTGCTACTACTACTACTAGCACTAATTCCGCTGCTGCTACTTCTACTACTATCGCTCCTACTCCTGCTCCTACTACTACTACTATTCCTACTACTACTAGTGCATATGGTGCTGCTACTACCGCTGCTACTACTACTACTACTACAAAAATAATAACAACTACTACTAGTATTGCTATTGTTGCTAATACTACTACTACTCTTATAACTTCTACTACTACTGCTGCTGCTGCTACTACTGCTGCTTTTACTATTACCACTACTATTTGTACTACTACTACTGCTACTGCTGTTGCCGCTGCCTCTCCTACACCTTCCACTACTTCTGAAACTAGTAGTACAACTACTATTACTATTGTTAATGCTACTTATACTGCCACTACTGCTACTACTGCTGTTATTACTACTATTGCTACTTCTACTACTACTACTACTACGAATAGTACTACTATTACCATCACAACTACTACTACTTCTGCTACTGCTTCTACTACTACTTTTACTACTTCGCCTGCTACTACTACTGTTGCAACTACTACCACTATAATTGTGACTACTGCTTCGACTACTAATACAAATAGTACTACTACTATTACTACTACTACTGCTATTATTGCCACTAATACTGCTACTACTATTACTACTATTACCGTTACTACTACTACTACTGCTACTACAACAATAACAACAACTACTACTACAACTACAACCACTGCTACTACTACTACTACTTTTATTTCTGCTACTATTACTACTACTACAAGTAATACTACTACTGCGACTACTGCGACTACTACTATCGCTACTACTGCTACTACCACTGCGACATCGCTACTATCGCTACTATTCCTACTACTACTGCTACTACTACTACTATTAGTCCTACTGCTGTTACTACTACTGTTACTACTATTGCTGCAACTGCAACTACCGTTACTACCAACACAACTAGTACAAGAACAAATATTACCACTATAACTGCTACTGCTACTACTACTACTACCACCACATTGACTGCTATTACCATAGCTACTAAACCTACTACTACAACTACTGCTGCTATTACTTCTTCTTCTACTACTAATACTACTATAACTACTAGTGCTACTGCCACTACTACAACTATAACTACTACTGCAACTATAACGACTAAAACCACTATTACTACAACTACAACAACTGCAACAACTACTTCAACTAATGTAGGGGCAACAACAGAAACTGCCACTACACTTCTATTATTACTACTACTACTATTCCAATTACTACTACTTCTATTACTTCTCTTACTACTACTACTACTGCGGCTGCTACTATAGCTACTACTACTGCTACTACTACATCTTCTACTACCACTACTACAGCCGCTCCTACTGCGACCACCACTACTGCTACCACTACTTCGCTGCTATTAGTACTGCTTCTACTACTAATATAACTACTACAGCTTTTACTGCTGCTCTACTCCTACTACTATTACGGCCACTACTGCTACTACCACGACAACAACTACAAATAGTACAACTACTACTAAATCTACTACTACTCTTACTGCAGCTACTACTACTACAACTCATTCTACTACAGCTACTAATGCTACTATTGCTACTAATGCTACTAATACCATACTTGCTACTATTGCTACTGCTACAGCTGCTACTTTTGCTACTACTACTACCACTACTACTACTAATGTTGCTACAGCTACTACTACTATACTATTGCTTCTGCTACTACTACTATAACTGCTATGACTTCTACTATGACTATTGCTTCTGCTACTGCTGCAACTAACTACTATTACAACTAATGCTATAACTACTATACCTAGTAATATTGCTACCACTGTTGCTAGGGCTACTACCACTACTTCTTCTACTACTACTACTACGACTACTACTACTGCTACTACCACTACTACCACTACTACTACCAGTACTACCGCAACTACTACCGGTAATACTACTTCTACTATACTACCACTGCTACTACTACTACTGCTACTACTATTACTACTACTACTACTACTACCACTACTCCTACTACAGTTACTACTTCTGCTATAACTACTACAGCTACTACTACTCTAGCCACTATAACTACAACTACCGCTACTACTACTACTTTTCCCACCACAATTACAACTTTTACTACTACAGCTACTTATACTGTCATTGCTGCTACTACGACTGCTACTACTACAGCTACTACTGCTGCCACTACTGCTACTACTGCTGCTACTACTACTGCTACTACTATTGTTGCTACAACAACTATTATTACTACCACTTCTATTACTACTACTACTACTCCTCCTACTACTTCTATTGCTTGCACCACCATTATTACCAATACTATATTGCTATTAAGACTATTGCTACTGTTACTGCTTCAAATACTATTGCAACTACTACTACTACTACTACTACCTTGGTACTTCTCATACGACTACTACGACTACAACTACTACTACTACAATGAATACTACTACTACTAGTATTGTTACTATCGCTACTACTGCTACCACTACGACTACTGTGATTACAGCCACTGCTACTGCTACTACTACTATTGCTGCTACTATTACCTTTACTACTATTACTACGACTGCTACTATAGATACCACCATCACAACTAGTATAACAACGAATACAACTTCTTTTACTGCTATTGCTACTACTACTACTACTAGTACTGTAACTACTACTACTATTGCAACTACTAAAACCAATACTACTACTACTACCACAACTACTTCTACTGCTGCAGCAACAACAACAACAACTACCACTTCTACTAGTACTATCACTACTACTACTACTCATAGTACTACTACTACTACTATTGCTACTACAACTACTACAGCTACTGCTACAACTACTACTACATCTTCAACTACCACTACTACAATTGCTCCTACCGCGACTACCACTACTACTACTACTCTATTGCTACTAGTACTAATTCTGCTACTACTACAACTACTACAACATCTACTGCCACTCTGCTAGTACTATTATTACTGCTACTACAACTACTATTACTACTACAACAACTACTACAACATCTACTGCTACTCTGCTAGTACTACTATTACTGCTACTACAACTACTATTACTACTACAACAACTACTAGTACTACTACTACCACAACAAGTACTTCTACTATACCTACTACTATTGCTACTACTGCTGCTGCAGCTACAAGTGTAGCTCCCACTACTACTACTACTACTACAACTACAACCGCTACTACTACCACTAGTATAGCTACCACTATTACTACTACTATTGCTACTGTGGCCACTAATACTACTACTACTATCGCTACTACAGCCACAACTTTTGCTACAACTAATGCTACTACTGATACTACTCTTACTACTACTACTACTACTACAACTACCATCACGACTACTACTATTACTATTACTACTATTGCTATTGCTTTGGCTACTACTGCTAAGATTGCTTCTACTACTACTTCTTTTGCTACAATAGCTACTTATGCTACCAATAGTACAACTGCTGCTATTACTGCTACTGCTACTAATATTACAACAACAAATATGACAACAACAACAACTACTATTGGTAGTACTACTCCTGCTACTACAACAACTACTACTACTACAATTACTACTACTATTGCTACTACTGCTACTACTACTATAATAACTACAACTACTACTACAACAACTACTGCAGCTCCTCCTCCTCATCCTACTATTACTACTACTTCTAGTTCCAATACTACTACTAGCACTACTATTACTTTTACTAAGGGTACTATTACTGCTACAACTGCTGCTGCTACTTCTATTACTACTGCTGCTGCTATAGCTACCACTACTACTACGACTATTACTACCACTATTACTACTATTACTACTATTACTACTATTGTTACTAATAGCACTTCTTCAACAACTGCTTCTACTACTACTACTACTAGAAGTACTACTACAATAACTGCTTCCACTACTACTACTTCTCCTACAACTACAACAATAACTACTACTACTAATGTTGCTACTACTACTACCGCTGCAACAACTACTGCTACTACTACAACAACTATAGCTTCTAGTACTTCAGCTACTACAACTACTACTACAATCGCCACTGCTACTCCAACTACTTCCCATACTACTACTACCACTGCTACTGCTACTACTACAATTGCTTTTACTGTTGCTAAAAATAGTACTATTACTAATACTACTACTACTACAACTGCTATGGCTACTGCTACTGCAACTAGTACTCCTACAACAACTAGTACTACTGCTACTATTGCTTCAATTACTACTACTACTACTACTACTACTATTAATACTACTCCTCCTCCTCCTCCTCCTACCACTACTACTACTCCTGCTCCTGCTGCAACTACTAATACTGCAACAACTACTACTATTTCTACGACTGCTACTACTACTTATACCACTACTGCTACTGCAACTACAACTTCTACCACTACCACTACTACTGCTGCTGCTGTTGTTGCTACTGCTACTACTACTACTACTACTATTACCACTACTATAACAACTGCGGCCGTTGTTGTTGCCACTACTACTACTAATATCGCTAGTTTTGTTGCTACTACTGCTAGTGTTATTGCTCCTACTATGACCACTGCTACTACTACCGCAGCTGCTACAACGGCTGCTACTATTGCTACTACTACTACTAGTGTAGCTACTACCACTACTACTAGTAATAAGACTCCTACTACTATTAATCTTGCTGCTACTCCTACAACGGATGCTACTACTAGTAATACTACTACAACTAATACTAGTACCACAACTAATGCTACTACTACTACTAATACTACTTATACTGCTACTACTACTACTCTTGCTATTGCTACTGTAACTAGTACAACTACTACACCTGCTACTGCTGCTACTATGGCTACTACTACTACTACTACTACTATTACTACTATTGCTACTACTACTACAACAAATACTACTACAACTACTGCTACTACAACTACTACTTCTGTTACTACTAATACTACTACTCCTTCCACCACTAGTACCATTGCTACTTCTACCACTACTGCTAGAGCTATTAGTACTACTTCCCCTACTTCTACTACTTCTGCAACAACTACAACAACGGCTACTACTGCTTCTACAACAACTACTCCTACTGCTGCTGCTATCACGATTGCTACTACTGCTACTAGTACTACAACAACTAGTACTACAACAACTACTAGTACTACAACTACTACTACAACAATAACTACTACTGCAACAACAACAACAATAACAACAACAACAGCAACAACAACTAATACTACTTCTAATACTATTACTGCTACTACTACTGCTACTACTACTTATACTACTACAAGCACTACTACTTTTACTGCTCCTATAGCTACTACTATTAGTATCATAGCTACTACTACACCTCCTCTTCCTCCTACTACTGCCAGTACTACAACTGCTACTACTGCTTCTACCAATGCTACTACTACCACTTCTATTAGAACAACTACTTCTATTACTATCACTACAACTACTACTACAACAACAACAACAACTACTACTACTACTACCACCTCTGCTACTACGACTTGGACCACCACGACTACTGCTTCTGCACTACTACTTCTATTATCACTTCTACTGCTATTGCACCTATTGCTTCCACTGCTATGACTACTACTTGTACAACTACTACTGCTACTACCACTACGCTATGGCTGCTACCACTACTCACAGTCCTACAGATACTACTACTACAACTACTACTTTTTGTACTAATACTACTGCTAAGACTATAACTAGGAGTACTATTGCTACTACCACTACTATTACATCTGTCGCAACCACTATTACTACGAATACTCCTGCTACTACTACAACTGTTGCTACGACTACCACTACTATTCCAATTAACACTACTTCCCATATTACCACTACAACAACAACTACTACTACTACTTCTACAGCTAATATCCTACTACTACTGCTGTTACTACTACTACTACCACTATGAGTACTACTACTATTGTTGCTACTACTACTACTACTACTTCTTCTTCTACTACTACTGCTGCTCCTACTGCAACTGCTGCTACTGAAACTCCCACCACCACTACTACTAGTACTATTGCTACTACTGCTATGACTGCTACTACTGCTCCAACTAGCACTACTACTGCTACTGTTGCTGCTAATATCATTTTACTACTACTACTACTACTACTACTACTACTAGGACTACTACTATTAGTCCTACGACTATTAATACTACTACAACTATGATTAATACTACTAATACTACTACTACTATGATTACCACTACTATTACTACTACTACTACATCTACTACTACTAGTACTAATACCATGACGGCTACTACTACTGCTATTAATGTTGTTGCTACTGCTATTACTTTGACTACTACGCTATTATTACTGCTGCTACTACTGCTACGACTGCTGCTTCAACTGCCACTATGGCTATGAGTGCTACTTCTACTTCCACTACAACTACAATAACTTCTGCTACCACTACTAGCACAACAACAACAACAACTACTACTACTACTACTAACACTACTACTACTAAAAATACTACTACTAGTACTGCGGCTACTACTACTACTACTATTGCTACTGCTGCTGCTTCTGCTGCTGCTGCTACTACTACAAATGCTACTACTATTACTACTGCTGCTGCTATGACTGCTACTAGTGCTACTGATGCTACTTCTACTACAACTACTTCTTCTACTACTACTGCTGCTGCTACTACTTCTACGACTACTACTACTACTACTACAGCCGTTGCTACTTCTATTACTACTACTACTACTGCTGCTGCTGCTGCT
This sequence comes from Trichopus zeylanicus subsp. travancoricus, assembly GCA_005019695.1. Classification (NCBI taxonomy): domain Eukaryota; kingdom Viridiplantae; phylum Streptophyta; class Magnoliopsida; order Dioscoreales; family Dioscoreaceae; genus Trichopus; species Trichopus zeylanicus. The sequence continues at coordinate 22,878 of RXID01015194.1, forward strand.
GTTGTTGTTGTTGCTGCTGCTGCTACTGCTACTACTACTACTGCTGCTGCTACTACCACTTCAACTTCGACTGCTACTACAACTAGTACTACTACTTCTACTACTACTACTACTACTACTACTACTAATACTACGACTACTACTACTACTACTACTACTACTGCTGCTGCTACTCCTCCTCCTCCTGCTGCTACTGCTACTTGTGCTCCTTGTACTACTACTACTAAAACTCCAACTACTGCTGTCACTGCTAGAATTACTACTACTTCTATTACTACTACTACCACTAGAACTACCCCTTCTCATACTACTACTAATACTTCTACTACTGCTGCTTATACTACTACTGCTACTACTATTATGGCTACTACTACTGCTACTACACCTACTACTACTACATTATCTACTACTACTTCTGTTACTACTTCTACTACTACTCCTGCTAATACTACTACTACTTCTACTGCTAATGCTAATACTCCTACCACTACTAATCCTACCACTATAACTACTACTACTACTTCTATTTCTATTACTACTCCTACTACTACTATTGCTACTACTACTACCGCTACTGCTGCAACTGCTGGACCAGCAACTACTACCACAGCTACTTCATCTTCCATGTCTAATACTACTGCTACTAACACTAATACTTCTGCTACTCCTACTGCTGCAACAACTATTACTATATGTATTGTTGCTGCTGCTGCTACAACTTCTACAACTATTACAATGACTACTACCACAATTACGACTACAACTAGTACTACTACTGCTACTACCATAAATACTACTACTATTACAACTACAATTGCTCCCACTACAGCAATCACTACTAGGACTACTACGACAACTATTGCTACTATTATGACTACGACTACTACAGCTACTTATGATACTACTACCATGACTGCTACTACAATCACTTCTACTATTACTACAGCTACAACTACCTGAACTACTACACCTCCTACTGTTGCTACTACAACTACTGCTAGTACTAGGACTAACACTATAGTTAATACTTCTACTATCACTATAACTACTACTACAACTAGTACTCTAACTATTACTACCACTACTGCTACTACTACTATTGCAACCGCAACTACTACTATGATTATTACTGCTATTGCCACTGCAGCTACTACTGCTACTGCTACTATAATTACTACTACTACTACTACTCCTACAGCTGCTACTACTATTATTGCTAATAGTACTACTATTGCTACTATAGCTATTGCTACTACAACTACTACTATTACAATGCCTGTACAACTAGTACTACTACAATGATTACTACTACTACTATTACTATTACTATTACTATTACTACTATTACTACAACAACTACTACTACTATTGCTGCTGCTGCTGCTATTTCTACTACTACTACTACTATTATTACTACTACTGCAACTACTTCTACTTCTACTACTATTACTACTACGACTACTACTATTACTACGACCACTACTACTATTACTATAACCACTACTTCTACTACTACTACTACTATTATTACTACTGCTACTACTACTACAACTACTACAACTATAATTTTTCCAACAATAACAACTACTGCTACATATCCTACTATTAGTACTTCTCCTACTACTCCTAGTGCTACTACTACTTTTGCTACTACTGCTACTACTACTACTACTACTACTACTACTACTACTACTTCTACTATACAACTGCTGATACTACTACTACTAATTCTAGTAATGCTGCTGCTGCTACATCTAATAGTGCTACTACTACTGCTGCTACTACTACCGCTACTATGACTATGTATCAAACTACTACCATTACTGCTACTATTACCACTAATACAACTACTGCAACTATTATTACTGCTATAGCTATAACTATTTCTCCAATAAATATTGCAACTACAACATCTATTACTGCTACTACTACTACTTCAGCTACAACTACTTCTACTACTGCTACTACAGATGCAACTACTACTACTTCTACCACTACTGTTGCTACTATAGCTGCTACTGCTACTACTAGTACTGCTACTACTACTGCTACTACTATTATTGCTACCACTACTACGATTACTTATCATACTGCTACTACTACTATAATAACAACTATTACTACTACAACTACTACTTCCATTACTACCACTCCTATAGCTACTACTACTATTATTGCTACCGCTACTACTGCTACTACTATTGCTATTGCTATGATTGGTACTTCTACTATTACTGCTGCTACTAATGATGTTGCTGCCACTATTGTAATTGCAACTACAACTACTATTACTACTAATGCTACTACTACAACTACTACTACTACAACTACTACAACTATTAATCTGAATACTACTGCTACTGCTACTACTATTACTACTACTGCTGCTACTATTGCTACTACTATTACTACTATTACACCTAATACTTCTACTACTTGTACTTCTACTAGTATAACTATTGCTGCTACTGTCGATGATGCTGCTGTAGCTGCTGCCACTAATGTTGCTAATGTTGCTGCTACTATTATTTCCACTACTACTGCTATGACTACTACTATGGCTATGAGTGTTGCTGCTACTTCTACTACTGCTATAACTACTACTGCTACTACTACTGCTACTATAACTATTGCTACTACTACTACTACCACCACATCTACTACTACTGCTCCTCCTCCTACTAATACTACTACTCCGGCTACTACAACTACCACTACTAATACTACTACTATTATTACTATTACTACTACTACTGTTGCTACTACTACTACTACAACTGTAGCTAATTCTACTACTATTATTACTACTACTACTACTACTACTACTGTGGCTACTTCTACTACTGTTACCACTACTACTGCTATTACTACTACTACTACTACTTCTACTACTACTGATACTGGTACTACTACTATTACTACTACTATTATCACTATTGCTACTAGTACTTCTTTTACTACTTCAATTATTACTACTTTTAGTACTGCAATTACCCTAACTACTGCCAGTAGTAGTAGTAGTAGTAGAAGTGGTGATAGTAGTAGTTGGAGTAGCAGAAGTAGTAGCAGTAGCTGTAGTAATTGTAGTAGTAGTGGAAGTAGCAGCTGCAACAACTACCTTCATATTGTAGTAATAGTAGTAGAAGTAGAAGATGTAGGTGTTGTAGTAACAATAGTAGTAGCCATTGTTGCAGTAATAGTAGTAGTATAAAATGCAGCCGTAATAGAAGTAGTAGTAGTAGTACTATTGGTATAGGCAGCAGAGCAGTAGTAGTAGTAGTCATAATAGATGTTGTAGTAGTATTAATAGAAGTAGTAGTTGTAGCTATAGCAGTAGTCATGGTAGTCTTAGTAGCAGTAGCAGTAGCAGTAGTAATAGCAGTAGCAGCAATAGTCGGAGAAGTCGAGTAGTAGCAGTAGCAATAGTAGTAGTAGTAGCAATAGTAGTAGAAGTAGTAATAGTAGTAGTAGTAGTGGTAGTAATAGTAATAGTGATAGTAGAAGTAGTAGTAGGAGGGGGAGTAGGCGATGAAGAGTAGTAGCAGTATTAGAAGTAGAAGTAGCAAAAATAGTTATAGTAGTAGTAGTTGTAGTAGTTGTAGTTATAGTAGTAGTTGTAGTAGTTGTAGTAGTGGTAGTGGTAGTAGTAGTTATAGTAGTAGTGATAGTAGTAGGAAAAGTAGTAGTAGTCGGAGAGGTAGAAGAAGTAGTAGTAGCAATAGTAGTAGTGGTAGTACCAGTAGAACTAGATGTAGTAGCAATAGCAGTAGTAGTAGCAGTTGTATTAATGGCAGTAGTAGCAGTAGTAGTAGTACCGGCAATAGTTGTCATTGTGAAAGTAGTAGTAGTAGTAGTGTATTAGTACTTGTAGTAATAGTATGAGATGTTGTATTAGTAGTAGTAGTAGTGGTTGAAGTAGTAGTAGTAGCAGTAGTAGCAGTAGTAGTTGTAGTAGCAGTAGTAGCAGAGGTGGCAGTAGTAGCAGTAGTAATAGTTGTAGCAATAGTTGTAGTAGTAGGAGCAGTAGTAGTGGGACTAGGAGTTGTAGTTGTTATAGTAGTGGTAGTAGTATTTAAAGTAGTAGTAGTAGCTAGAGTAGTAGTAGCAACAGTAGTAGTAGTAGCAGTAGTAATACAAGGAATAATGGTATTACTAGAAGTAGTAGTAATGGTTGTAATAATAGTCGTAGTAGTATCAGTACTGGTAGTAGTAGTAATGGTAGCTACAATAGTGGTAGTTGGAGCAGAAGAAGATGTTGTAGTAGTTGGTGCAATATTTCTAGCAGTAGTAGTAGGAGTACAATTTGCGATAGCAGTTGAAAAAATAGTAGTACTAGCTAGAGTAGTAGAAGTAGCATTAGTAAAAATAATAGTAGTAGCAATAGTAGCAAGTGTTGTAGTACTACTAGTAGCAGTAGCAAAAGTAGAAATTATAGCAGAAGCTGTAGTTATCGTAGAAGCAATAGTATTAGTAGCAGAGCAGTAGTTGTCATAGCAATAACAGTAGTAGCAGCAGTAGTAGTTATTGTAATAGCATTTGTAGTAGTGGTAGAAGTAGTAGTATCAGTAGCACTAGTTATTGTCATAGTAGTAGTAGTAGTTGGAGAAGTAGCAATAGTAGTACCAGTAGCAGTAGTAGTAATGGGAGTAGTAGTAGCAGTAGCACCAGTAGTAGCAGGAGTCGTAGGGGTAGCAGTAGTAGTGGTGGTGGTAGTAGTAGTTGTTGTTATTATAGTAATAGTAGTAGTAGTAATAGTAGAAGTAGTAGTGGGAGTAGTAGAAGTAGCAACAGCAGTAGTAGAAGTAGTAGTAGGGGTAGTAGTGGTAATAGTCATAGTAGTAGTAGTAGTAGTTGTTGTTGTTGTTGTAGTAATAGTAGTAGTAGTAGCAGCGATAGCAGTTGCCGCAGTAGCATTTGCAGTAGTAGTTTTAGTAGCAATATTAGCAATAGTAGCAATATTAGCAATAAGAGCAATAGTAGTAGTAGTAGCAGTTGTTGTAGTGGTAGTAGTAGTTTTAGTGGTTGGGGTAGTTGTAGTAGTAGTTTTAGTAGTCATAGTAGTAGTTGTAGTCATAGTCATGGTGGTAGCCGGGGTAGTAGCAGTAGTAGTAGTAGTAGAAGATGTAGCCATGGCATTAGTAAGAGTAGTAGTAGTGGTAGCAGTAGTAGTAGTAGCAGTGGTTGTAGTATTAGTAGTAGTAGCATAAGTAGTAGTTGCAATACTAGTAGTTGTAGTAATAGTAGTAGGAGTAGTACTACAAGCTGTAGTAGTAGTAAAAGCAGTGGTAGTAGTAGCTAGAGCAGCAATAGTAGCTATAGTTATTGTCGTAGTAGCAGTAGTTATAGGAGTAGTAGTAGTAGAAGTAACTACAGTTACTGTAGTAGCAGTAATAGCATAAGTACTGGTACTAGAAGTAGCAGCAAGTGTAGAATTAGTAGGAGAAGTAGTAGTAGTAGCAGTTATAGTGGTATGAGAGATAGCAGTAGTAGCTGTAGCTGTAGTTGTAGTAGTAGTGGTTGTAGTTATAATAGAAGTAGTAGTTGTCGTATTAGTAGTAGTAGTAATAGTAGAAGTAGTAGTAGAAGTAGATGCCGGCCTAGTATTGGTAGCAGTAGTAGCCATAGTGGCAGTAGTAGTAGTCATAGTTTTCGTGGCAGAAGTAGCAATAGTAGTAGTAGTTGTTGTCGTAGTTGTAGTAATAATAATAATAGTAGTAGTAGTCCTAGAAGTAGTAGTACTACTAGTCGAAGTAGTAGTACTACTAGTCGCAGTAGTAGTAGTGGTGGTATTTGTAGTAGTAGCCGCAATAGTAGTAGTAGTAGTAGTATCAATAGTAGTAGTATTAGTGTAGTTGTAGTAGTAGTACCAGTATTAGTGTAGTAGTAAAAGTAGTAGCTATAGTAGTAGAAACAGTAGTTGGTGAGATAGTAGTAGTAGCAATAGTGGTAGTAGTGGTTGAAGTTTGTAGTAGTAGTAGTGGTAGTAGTAGTATTAGTACTAGTAGTAGTAGTAGTAGTGGCAACAGAAGTAATAGGAGACTTAGTATTAGCTGCAGCAGTTGTAGCAGAAGTAGCAGTAGTTGTTGTAGTTGCAGTAGTACCAATAGTACAAGCAGTAACAGCAACAGCCGTAGTAGAAGTAGCTCTAGCAGTAGCAGTAGCCATTCTCGTTGTAGGAGGAGGAGGAGGAGGAATAGTAGTAGTAGTGGTAGTAGCAAAAGTAGTAGTCGTAGCAGTAGTAGTAGTAGTAATAGTAGTAGTAGTAGTAGTTGTCATAATAGCCGTACTACTAGTAGAAGTAGTAGCATAAGCAGTTTTTGTAATTGCTATAATAGTAGCCATAGTTGTAGTACTTGTAGTAGGAGTAGTAACAGCAGCAGTAGTAATAGTAGTACTAGTCGGAGTACTAGTAGCAATGGTAGTAGTAGTAGAAGCAGGAGTAGCAGTTGTCGTGCTAATAATAGGAGCAGTAGTAGTAGTTGTCGTAATGGTAGTAGCAGATGCTTTAGTAATGGAATTAGTGTGTAAGAGTAGTAGTAGCAGTAGTTATAGAATTAGGAGTAGTAGTAGTAGGTGTAGGGGAAGAAGTAGTATAAGCAGTAGCAGTGGTAGAAGTTATTAAAGTATTTGTAGTAATAGTAGTAGTAGAAGTTGCAGTAGTTGTGGTGGAAGCAGTAGTAGCTATAGTAGTAGCAGCAGCAATAGAAGTAGTAGTAGTAGTTGTTGTAGTAGTAGTTGTAGTAGCGGAAGTAGTCGTAGTAGAAATAATAGTAGTACTAGTAGCAGCAGTAGTAGTAGTAGTAGTCGTGGTAGTGTTAGCAATAGTAGTAGAATTTGGAGTAGTAGTTGAAGTAGTAGCGGTAGTCGTAGTAGCCATAGTAGTTGTAGAAATAGTAGCAGTACAAGTAGCAGTAGTAGTAACATCAATAGTAGTAGCCACACTACTAGTAGTTGTTGTTGTAGTGGTAGTAGCAATAGTAGTAGTAGTAGTCGTAGGAGCCGTAGAAGCAATTGTTGCACTTATAGTAGTAACAGCTATAGTAGTAGTAGTAGTAGAGGTAATAGTAGGAGCAGTTGTAGTTGTAGTAGGAGTAATTATAGTAGCTGTAGTAGTAGAAGTATTAATAGTAGCAGTAGTGGTTGTAACAGTAGAAGTAGTAGGAGTAGTAATAGTAGTAGCAAGAGCAGCAGCTGTAGTATGAGTAGTAGTAGTAATAGGAGCAGTTGTTGCAATACTAGTAGTAGTTGGTGCAGTGTTAGTAGTAGTGGTAGTAGCAGCAGTCATAGTAGCAACACTAAGAAGAGTAGCAATAGTAAGAGGCGAAGTAGTAGTAGTAGTAGGAGCAGTAGCATTAGTAGTAGGAGTAGCAGTCACAATTGCAGTTACAATTGTAGAAGTAGTAGTAGTAGAACTACTAGTAGTATTATTTATAAAAAAAATAGTAGTAATAGTACTAGTAGAAGCTGTAGTAGTAGTAGTAATAGTAGCAGTAGGAGTAGAAGAAATAGTAATGGTAGTAACAGTAGTTGGAGCAGTAGTGGTAGTGGTAGTTGCAGTTGTTGGAGAAGTATTAGTAATAGTAGTAACAATAGCAGTAGTAGTAGTAGCAGCAGTAGTAGTAGCAGTAGCAGTAGTAGTAGGACCAGTATCAGTAGTGGCAGTAGTAGTAGTAGTAGTAGTAGTAGTAGTAGTAGTAGTAGTAGTAGTAGTAGTAGCAGCAGCTGAAGTTGCAGCAGTAGAAGTAGGAGTAGTAGCAGTAGTAGTACAAGTATTATTAGTTAAAATACTAGTAGTAGTAGTGATGAAGAAGTAGCAGTAGTTGTATTAGTTGTAGAAGCAGCGGTAGTAGTAGTTGTAGGAGTTGTAGGATCTGTAGTGTTATTGATTATAGTAGGAATACTAGTAGTAGCAGCAGCAGTTGTTGTTGTTGTTGTTATGGGAGAACTAGTAGCAAAAGTTGTAGTAGTAGTACTAGTATTTGTTGTCGTAATGGGAGTACTAGTTGTATCTATAGTGGTAATAGTATTAGTAGTAGTAGTAGTAGTAGCAGTAGTAGTAGTAGTAGTAATAGTAGTAGAAGTAGTAGCCGTAGTGGTAGTAGTAGTAGTAGTTGTTGTTGTAGTAGAAGCAGCAATAGTAGTTATGGTAGTGGTAGCAGTAGTAGCAGTAGTTGCCAGAGTATCAGTAGTAGTAGCAGTAGTAGTAGAAGCAGTAGTAGCAGTAGTAGTAATAGTAGTAGAAGTAGTAGTAGTTGTTACAGTAGCCATAGTTGTAGTATTAGTAGTATTAGCAAAACTAGTAGGAGGGGTAGAAGTGTAGCAGCACTAGTATTAGTTGGAGCAACAAAAGTCGTAGTAGCAATTGTAGTAGCAGTAGTAATAGTAGTAAAAGAAGTAGTAGTAGTAGTAGTAGCAGCAACAGAGTAGTAGTGGTAATTGTAGTAGCAGCAGCAGCAGCAAAAGTAGTAGTAATAGTAGTGCTATGTAGTAGTACTAGGCACAGTAGTAGTAGTAGTAGTAGTAGTAGTAGTAGTAGTAGTAGTAGTAGGTGTAATAGTAGTAGTCACAACAATAGTAGCAGTAGTTGTGGTAGTAGTAGCTGCAATATTGGTAGTAGTATTAGTAGCAATAGTAGTTCGAATAGTAGTATTAGTAGCAATAGTAGTTTGAATAGTAGTATTTGCAGCCGTAGTAGCAATAGTAGCAACAGTGGTAGTTGTATTTGTAGTTGTAGTAGTAGCAGTTGCATTGGTTGCTATAGTAGTAGTAGTAGCAATAGTAGCCATAGTAGCAGTGGGAGTAGTAGTAGCGGTAGTAGTTGAAGTAGCAGTAGTAGTACTTGTCGTCGTCATAGTAGTAGTAGTAGTCGTAGTAGTAGTAGATATAGTAGCTGTGGTAGTAGTTGTAGTAGTATTAGGAGTAGTAGTAGTAGTAGAAGAAGTAGTAGTTGTTGTAGTAGTAGTTGTTGTAATAGTAGCAGTAGTAGTAGTAGTAGTAGTAGTAGTAGTAGTAGTAGTAGTAGTAGTAGTAGAAGCAGTAGTAGTAGCAGTAGTAATAGAAGTAGTTGTAGCAGTTATTATTGTAGTAGGGGCAGGAGTAGTAGTAGTAACTATAACAACAATGGCAGTAGTAGTAATGGTAATAGTAATAATAATAGAAGTAGTTGTAGTTGCAGTAGCCGTAGCTGTTGTTGTTGTAGTCGTAGTGTAGCAGTAGTAGTAGCCGCAGCAGTTGGAGTAGTAGTAGTTGTAGATGCAGCAGTAGCTATAGTAATCGTTGTTGTAGTAGTAGCAATAGTCATAGTAGAAGGAGAAGTACTAGTAATAGTAGTTGTAGCAGCAATAGCATTAGTAGTGGAAGTAGTAGTAGCAGCAGATGTAGAAGTTGTTGCAGTAGTAGCAATAGTACCAATAGTAGTAGTTGTAATAGTAGAGTTAGTAGTTTTACTAGTTGGGGTAGTAGTAGTTATTGTTCTTGTAGAAGTAGTAGTAGTAGTAGCTATCGTAGTACTAGTAGTAGGAGTAGTAGGGGAAGTAGTTGTAGTAGCAGAAGCTGTGGTAGTATTAGTAGTAGTACAAGTAGCAATAGCAGTAGTTGCAGTAGTTGAAGTAGTAGTGGTAGTTGTAGCAGCATAGCACCAGCAACAATAGTTGGAGTAGTACCCGTAGTAGCAGTAGTAGCATGAGCTGTAGCAGCAGCCATAGTCGTAATAGCAGTAGTATGGGTTGTAGTTATAGCAATAGCAGTAGTAGTAGTGCTACTAGTAGTAGCTATAGTAGGCATAGTAGTATTTGGAGTAGTAGTAGTGGTAGTAGAACTAGTAGTAGCAGTAGTAGTAATTGGGGTTCTAGTAGTAGTAGTAGTAGTAGTCGCAGAAGTAGTTGTAGTAGAAGTTGCAATAGTAGTACTACTAGAAGTAATAGAAGTAGTAGTGGCAGTAGAAGGTATAGTAGGAGTTGTAGTTGTAGTAGCAGTAGCGGCAGTAGTAGTAGTAATATGAGTAGAAGTGGTAGTAGTGGTTGTAATCGTAGTAGTAGTTTTTGTAGTTGTAGTAGCAGTAGCAGTGGCCGTAATAGTTATAGCAGTAGTAGTAGTAGTAGCAGTGGTAGTAGTAGTTACTGAAGTAGTACTAGTAGTAATAATAGTAGCAAAAGTAGTTATAGTAGTATTAGTAGTAGTAGTAACAGTAGTAGTAGCAGTGGATGCCTTAGTGGTAATAGTAGTAGTAATAGTAGTAGTGGTAGCAGTAATTGTAGCAGTAGTAGCAATAGTAGTAGTAGTACTAGTACTAGTGGAAGTAGTAGTAGTAGTAAGAGAGGCAGTTGTGGTAGTAGCAGACATAGAAGCTACAGTAGTAGTAGTTGCAGTAGTAGTAATGGTATTGGTAGTAGCAGCAGCATTATTAGTAGTAGTAGTTGCAGTCATAGTAGTAGTAGCAAAAGCAGTAGCAAAAGTAGTAGTGGAAGCGGTTGCAATAGTAGTAGGGTTAGCGTTAGCAGTAGCAGAACTTGTAGTTGTAGTGTTTACTACTATTACTCCAACTGCTACTACTGCTACTACAACAACAATTGTTATTGCTACTACAACAACTATTACTACTATACTACTACTGCTATTGCTTTTACCACTGCTACTACTAGTACTACAGCTACTACTATCACGACTACTACGTCTATAACTACTACTGCTACCACAACAACAACAACAACACTACTACTACTACTACAGCTACCGTTACTACTACTACTACTTATACTACTACTACCTCTCATACTACTACTACTAGTTTTGCTACTTCTACTACAACTACTAATACTTCTACAATTACCACAACGTATGTTATGACTATGGCTATTGCTACTATTTATCCTACTACTACTATGTCTGCTACTACTACTAGTACTACCATTAATAGTAATATTGCTACTATTACTACTACTACTGATACTACCACTACTACTAATACTAATACTAGTAGCAATAGTAGTAGTAATTGTAGTAGTAGTGGTAGCAGTAGTAGTAGCAGTAGTAGTGGTAGCAGTAGAAGTAGTAGCAGTAGTAGCAATAGTAGCAGTAGCAGTAATACTAGTAGCAATAGTAGTAGTAATTGTTGTAGTAGTGGTAGTAGCAGTAGTAGTAATAGTAGTAGTAGTAATTGTAGTAACAATAGTAGCAAACGTAGCTATAGTCGTAGTTGTAGGAGTAGTTGTCGTTGTTGTAGTAGTAGTAGTGATAGTACTGGTAGGAGTAGTAGTATAGGTAGTAGAAGTGGCAGTTGTAGTCGTAGCAGTAGTGCTAGAAATAGGAGCAGCAGCAGTAGCAGTAGTAGTGGTAGTAGTACTACTAGGTATAGTAGTAGAACTAATAGTAGTAGTAGTGGTAGTAGTACTACTAGGTGTAGTAGTAGTGGCATTAGTAGTAGTAATAGTAGTAGTAGTCATAGTTGTAGCAGTAGTAGCAGTAGGTGTTGCAGTAGTAGTAGTAGTAGTACTGGTAGTAATAGTCGTAGTTGTACAGTAGTAGTAGTAGGTGTTGTAGTAGTAGTAATAGTAGTTGTAACTATAGTATTAATAGTAGTAGCAGTAGCAGCAGAAGTAGTAGTTGTAGTAGTAGGAGAATTATTATTAGTACCAGTAGTAGTAGTAGTAGCAGTAGTAGTTTTTGTAGTACAAGTAGTCGTAGTTGTAATAGTTATAGTAGTAGTAGTAATAGTAGTACTAGTAGTAGCAGTAGTATAAGTAGTAGTAGTTGTAGTAATAGTAGTAGTAGTTGTAGTAATAGTAGTAGTAGTAGTAGTTGGTGATGTAGTAGTAGGGGCAATAACATTTGTAGCAGTAGCACTTGTAGTTGTAGTAGAAGAAGCAGTAATAGTAGTGATCGTAGTATCAATAGTCGAAGTAGTAGCAGCAGCAAGAGTAGTAGTAGAAGTAGTAGCATCAATACAATAGTAGTAGGAGAAGAAGTAGTAGTAGTAGTAGCAGAAATCGTCGTAGTTGCACTAGTAGTTGTAGTTATAGCAGTAGTAGTAGCAATAGTAGCATTTGTAGTAGTAGTAGTAGCAATAGTTGCGGTGGCAGTAACAGAAGTAGTAGAAGTAGCTAAGGCAGAAATAGCAGCTACAGGAGTAGTTGTGTTAGTAGTAGGAGGAATAGCAGTTGGAGTAGTGCTAGTAGTAGTAGTAGCGGTAGTAGTTGTAGAAGTAGTAGTAGTAATAGTAGCAGTAGTAGCAGTATTAATAAGAGTAGTGGTGGTGGTACTAGGAGTAGTAGTAGCAGCGAGAGTAGTAGTTGTTGTTTTAATAGTAGTAGTAGTAGTAGGAGTTGGGGTGGGAGTAGAAGCAGTAGTAGTAGAAGTAAGAATAGTAGTAGTACTAGTAGTTGCACTGGTAGTTGTAGCGGTAGTTGGAGTAGTGGTGGTAGTATTAGTTGTAGTAGTAGTAGTTGTTGTTATTGTAGTAGTAGTAGTTGAAGTAGTAGCAGTAGAAGTAGTATCAGTAGTGGTGCTAGTACCAGTACAAGTGTTCCAAATAGTAGTAGTAGCCATAGCAGCAACAACAGTAATAGTAGTAGTAGTCGTAGTGGTGCTCGTAGGAGTAGTAGTAGCTATAGCAGCAATAGTAGTAGAAGTAATTGCAATGGACATAGGAGTAGGAGGAGGAGGAGTAGTAGTAGTAGTAGTAGTAGTAATAGTTGTAGTAGTCATAGTAGTAGTAGTAACAGGAGTAGAAGTAGTAGTAGTAGTAGTACTTGGAGCAATAGTAGTTGTAGTAGTAGTAGTAGGAGTAGGAGTAGAAATGGTAGTAATAGTAGTAGTAGTAATTGTAGCAGTTGTTGTAGTAGTATTAGTGGTTATTGTTGTCATTGTAGTACTAGTAGTAGTAGTAGTTTAGTAGTAGTAGAAGTAGTAGGAGTAGTAGTAAGAGTTGGAGTAGGAGTAGTAGTTGTAGTTGTCGTGGTAATAACAGTACTAGTAGTACTAGTTGCAGTGGTAGTAGTAGCGGTGGTTGTAGTACTAGTTGTTGTCTTAGTAGTACTAGTTTTTGTGTTGTAGTTTGTAATAGGAGGTGTTTTTCTCTTCGTGGATCGTGGTCCCGCGTCGTTCTTGTGTTGGATAGTTTGTAGACAAGTATAGCAGTAGTAGGTAGTCCAGTGTAGGGTTAATACGATTAGTAGGAGTAGGAGAGGAGGAGTTGTAGTACAGCAGCAGCAGCGCCACAGTAGTTGTAGTAGGGTATAGTTATTGAGTAGTAATTGTGTAGTCGTAGTAGTGATAGCAGTTGTAGTGGTCGTAGTTGTCGATACTCTGTAATAAGTAGTAGTATTGTTGTTGTTGTAGTCTGTCGGCATAGAAGTAGTCGTCGTAAGTCGGCGCTATTAAGTATTAGTAGTAAGATTAGGAGTAGCCAGTAGAAGGAGTGGAAGTAGCGGTAGCAGTTGGAGTAGGTGTAGTAGTGGTAGTAGAAGTGGTAGTAGCGGTAGTAGTAGTAGTAGCAGCAGAAGTAGGAGTAGGAGTACAAGTAGGAGCAAGAGTCGGAGTAGTAGTAGTGGTAGTGATAGTTGCAGTACTAATAACATTAGTTGTTGTTGTAGTAGCAGAGTAGTAGTAGTAGAAGTAGTAGTTGTAGTAGAAGTAGTTGTTGTTGTTGTAGTAGTAGTAGTTATAGCAACTGTAGTGGTAGTAGTAGCAACAGTAGTGCAGCAACGGTAATAGTAGTAGTAGTAGTAGTAGTAGTTATAGTAGTAGTAGGTGTAGATGTAGTAGTAGTAGCAATCGTAGTATTAGTAATGGTAGAATTAGTGGTAGTAGTAGCAGCAGTAGTAGCAGTAGTAGTAGTATTAGGAGGAGCAGAAGTAGTAATAGTAGGAGATGTATTAGTAGTAGGAGAAGTCGTAGTAGTTGCAGTAGCTGTAATAGCAATAGTAGTATTTGCACTACCAGCAGCAATAGTAGTATCAGAAGTAGTAGTAGTCATAGTAATAGTAGTAATAGTAGTAATGTTCGTAGTATTAGTAGCAATAGTAGTAGTGGTTGTAGTAGTAGGAGTTGTGGCAGTAGTGGAAGGCGCACTAGTGGTGGTGGTAGTAGTAGTAGTAGCAATAATAACAATAGTAGGAGGAGGAAATGGAGTAGTAGTTGTTGTTGTCATTGTAGAAGAAGTAGTAGTAGTAGTATTTGTGGTAGTGTCACTAGTATTAGCAATTGCAGTAATAGTAGAATTAGAAGTCGTAGTAGTAGCCATAGCTGTGTAAGCAGCAGTAGCAGTAATAGTAGTAATAGTAGTAGTAAAAGTAGTAGTAGCGGCAGCAATAGTAGTTGTAGAAGTAATTGTATTGTCAGTAGCAGCAGTAGCAATTGTTCTTGTAGTGGTAGTAGTAATAGTAGTAGCTTCAGCATTAGTAGTAGTAGTAGTAGAAGCAGTAGTAGTGGTTTTAGCAGCAGTAGTAGTAGCAGTAGTAGTAGCAGTAGCAGAATTACTACTCCTACTCCTACTTGTGCTACGACTACAACCATTCCTACACGTACTCCTGCTACTACTACTACACCTGCTCCTCCTCCTACTACTATTACTATAACTACTACAACTCCTAATCTTGCTGTTGTTGCAGCTGCTACAACAACTTCTACTACTGCTACTACTGTTGCTGCCGCAGCTACCGCTACTGCTGTTGTTGTCACAGCCACCTCTACTGCTACTATGACTACTACTGCTATTACTATTGTACTACTATTGCTCCTACTATGACAAATACTACTATTACTATAACCACTGCTACTACTACCATTACTACTACCACTAGTGCTACGACAACTATTACTACTCTTAACCCTACCACTATTACTACTACTCCTACAACTGCTACTCCTACTACTTCTACTACTAACACTACTACTAGTACTATTACTACTACTACTACAACTATGACAACTACTATTCTTATACTACTACTACTGCTGCTATTGCTGTTGCTACAACTACTACTACAACTCTAACTATTACTACTACTAATATTACAATAACAATAACAACTACTACTACTATTACTACTACTATTACTATGATAAGTACTACTACTATTATTGCTGCTATTGTTGTTTCCATAACTACTACTATTACTACGAATACTACTATTACTACTACTACCACCACCACCACCACTACTACTACTATAACTATTACTACTACTACAACTACTACATCTACTAGTACAGTTACAACTACTACATCTACTACTACTACAACTATAACTCCTTCCGCTACTGCTACTGCTACTGCTACTACTACTCATATTACAACTGCTACTACCACTACTATTACTACAACAGCAACTACTACTGTGACAACTACTACTACTTCGACTACTACTCCCACTATTGCTACTAGTACTAGTACTACTACAACTATTCCTGCTCCAACTCCCCCTACTGCTACATCTACTCCTACCAAAACTACTACTTCTACTATTACTACTACTCCAACTCCCATTACTACTACGACTCCTACTACCACTACTATCCCCATCTTAACAACTATTACTCCAATTACGACTACTACTACTAGTACTACTGCTCCTACTACTACTTCTTCTACAACTACAACTACTACCACTATTTCAAGTACAACTATTCCTGCTACTACTCCCGCTCCAACCCATACAACAACTGCTACTACTACTACTTCTGCTACTAGTACTATTAATACTATTACAACTACTACTGCTACTATTCCTACTCATTGAGCTACTCCTACCTCTACTACTACTACTACTACTACTACTACAAGTAGTAATCCGAATACTCCTACTACAACTGCCACTACTGTAACTATTGCTACTACTACTATTCCTAATACTACTACAACTCCTAACTCTCTTACTACTACTTCCATTACGACTTCTACAATGACATCCACCACCACTACTACTACTATTACTTCTACTGTTACTACTACTGCTACTACGAATTCTACTCCTATTACTACTATACTCCTACTACTACTACTAATGCTACTACTACTACTACAACTCCTACAGCTACTACTCCTCCTCCAACTACTACTACTTCTACAACTATTAGAACAACAACTACTACTGCTACTACTGCAACTATGACTATTACTACTACTACAACACCTAATATTACTACTACCACAACAACAACAACAACTACTACTACTACTAATACTGCTGCTGATACTGTTGCCACTACAGCTGATGCTACTACTACTACAACTTCTTCGACCACTACTCTGACTCCCACTACTACTCTTGCTACTACTACTACTACTGCAAGTCCAACTACTACTACTAATACTCCAACTTCTTCTTCTTCTTCTTCTTCTACTACTACTACTACTACTACTACTACTACTATTACTTCGACTACTACTTTAACTCCAACACGTACTACTACTACTACCAATACTACTACTACTTCTAGTGGTACTACTACTCCTCCTCCTCCTCCTATTACTACTACTACTATTACTACAACTACCACCAATATTACTACTACTATGACTACTACAATTACTACTACCACTCATACTGTTACTGCTGTTGTCGCTTCTGCTACTGCTCCTCCTCCTCCTACTACTACTACTATTTCTACTACAACTACTACTACTACAACAACAACAACTTCTACTTCTACTACTGCTACAACTACAGCTACTACTACCGCTACAACTACTGCACCTACTGCTATTACAATTAACTACTACTACTAATACTACTACTACCACTACTGCGATTAGTACTACTCCTACAGCTACTACCACTACTTTGAGTATTACAACAACTACTATGAGAACAACAACAACAACCACTACTACTAATAATACTATTACTACTGCTACTGCAACCAATTCTACTACTGCTCCTACTACTACTACTACTTCCATGACTACAACTACTAATACGACTACTACTCCAATTCCAGCTCCAACTCCAACTGCTACTCCTACTCCTACTACTACTACGAGTACCACTACTCCAACTACTACTACCCCAATTACTAATCCTACACTAAGTCCTACTCCTCCAACTACTACTGCCACCACTACCCTACTACTACTACTGTTACTACTAATAGTACTACTACTACTACGACGACGATGACTACTACTACTACTACTACTACTACTTCTACTAATACTACTTCTACTACTAGTACAATTGCTACTACCACTATTCCTACTACTACTAGTGCTACTACTACTACTACAAATATACAAATACTAACGCTCCTACTACTTCTACTACTACTACTTTTGCTACTACTACTACTACTCCTACTACTTTTGCTACTACTACTACTACTCCTACTACTACTACAACAACAACTACTGCTACTACTACTACAACAACTACTACCACTACTACAAATACTACAACTACTACAACAACAACTACAACATTGGCTACTATAGCTTCTATAACTACTCTGCTACTACTCCTATTACTGCTACTACAGATATTACTACTACTACTACTACTATTACTGCTGCTGCTACTACTACTAAAACTCCTCCTACTACTATAGCTCCTGCTATTACTACTACTACTATTGTTGCTACTACTACAACTTCAACTACTACTACTACAACTACTGCTACTACTTCAACTAGTACTACTGCTACAACTTCTATTACTACTACAACTCCTCCTGCTGCTACTACTACAACAACCACTTCTTGTACTACTACAACTACAACTACTACTATTACTACTACCACTACTACCGCTACTACTGCTACTACTGCTTATGGTACAATAACAAGAACAAGTACTACTACTTCTCCGCCTCCTACTACAACAACAACGACGACAACAACAACAACAACAACTACTACTACTACCGCCACCACCACCACTACTACTAGTACTATTACCACTACTACTTCTACTATGACTACTACTACAATGACCACTACTATTTCTACTACGATTACTAATACGATTACTACTACTACTACTACTACTACTACTACTACTACTACTACTACTACTTCTACTACTACTACTGCTATTACTACTATTGCAACTACTACTACTACTATTACTACTACCACTAGTCCAACTACTAATACTCCCACTATTGCTCCTACTCCACCTTCTCCTCCTCCTACTACAACTACTACTACCACTACTACTACTTCTACGACTACTACTACTACTACGATGACAACGACTACTACTGCTGCTACTACTGCTCCTACTACTACTGTAAGTACTACAAATACTACTACTACTACTAATACTAGTATTAGTTCTACTGCTGCTACTATTGCTACATGAACTACTACTACAACTATTGCTACGACATGAACTACTACTTCTTATGCTACTACTACAACTATTGCTACTACTTCTACTACTACTGCTATTGTTGTTGTTACTACTACTGCTACCAATGTTGTTGTTTCTACTATTGCTTGTACTATAACTACTGCTACTACTATTGCAACTACTACAACTACTTCTACTACTAATGAGACTACAACTACTATAACTACTACAACAACTACTACAACTACTATTGCTGTTGCTAGTACTACTACTACAACTACTACTGCTACTGCTAGTACTTCTACTGTTACTACTACTATTACTGCGGCAGCAGCTACTACAATACTACTACTACTACTTATCCTACAACTACAACTACTCTTGCTACAACAACTACTACCACTACTACTGCTACAACTTCTACTACTCTACTACTGGTACTACTCGTACTACTTTTGCTACCTCTACTAATTCTACCACTACTTATACTATTACTACTAGTACTACTACTACTACTACTACTACTGCTACAACAACTACAACTACTACTACTGTCCCTGATGCTGCTACTTCTACTATTGCTAGTACTACGTCTACTGCCATCGCTACTACTGCTACTGCTACTAAATGTAGTACAACAACTATTGCTGGTATAGCTCCTACCGCTTCTATAATAATAACTACTATTGTTACAACTACTGCTACTACTGCAATACAACTGCCGCTACTACTACTTCAGCTGCTACCACTACTACTATTACTACTCCTACTACTACTACTACAGCTACTACTTATACTGCTACTACTACTATTGCCACCACTATTACTACAACCACTGTTGTTGCTGCTGCTACGGCTAGTTCTCTTACTAGTATTAATATAGCTTCTACTATTGAGGCTACTACTACTACGGATACTTCTATCACTACTACTATTTCCATACTACATCCACTACGGCTAGTACTGCTTCTTCTGCTACAACTACTGCTCCTACTACTGCTGCAACTGCAACTTCAACTACTACTTTGGCTGCTACTACTGCTACAATGCTCTTACTACTTCTACTACTAGTACTACTGCTTCTACTACTTTAGCTTCTATTACTACTACTATTAGTACTACTGCTAATACTACTTTTGCTGCTACTACTACTACTATAACTAGTGCTTTTATTATCGCCACGGCTGCTACTATTACTACCACTACTATAACTACTTCTACTACCACTATTACTACTGCTTCTACTGCAACTACAACTGTTACAACTGCTACTACTACTACTACTACTACTACTACTACTGTTACTATTTTTGCTACTACTACTCCTGCCACTACTATTATTGCTACTACTGTAACTACAGCTGCTACAGGTGCTATTACTACTACAACAACTATGACTAATTCTACTACTTCAGTTACGGCATCTACTGCTACTACCACTACTACTGCCACTACTACTACGACTACTACTATTACCACTACAGCTGCAGCTGCTAGTACTATTGCTACTACTAGTTCTACCGCTACTTCTACTACTAGTTCTACTAATGTTATTGCTGCTACTGCTACTACTGCTACAACTCGTACTACTTCCTCAACTACTACTCTCTACTAGTACTATTGCTACTGATTCTACTACTACACCTACTACTTCTAGTACTACTACTAATACTACAACTACTGCTACTACTACTACTTTAGCTACTGATTTTATTACTGCTACTACTTCTTCTTCTACTACAACAACAACAACTACTACTACTAATATTGCTACTACAACTAGTGCTCCTACTATTACTACTACTACAACAATTACTGCTACTGCAACTACTACCAATACTATAACAACAACAACAACAACAACTACCACTACTACTACTACTACTACTACTTCTACTATTACTACTACTACTACTTCTACTATTGCTACTACTACTGCGACTACTACCTTTGCTACTACTACTACTATGGCTTCTGCTAATACTTCTACTACAATTGATGCTGCTACTACTCCTACCACTACTACAACTGGTACTACCACTACTTTGACTACTAATACGCATACTACTACCCGTACTCCAACTCCTCCTACTACAACTACTACCATGACTACCACTACTACTACTACTATTACTACTACTTCTATTACTACTACCACTACTACAACTGATACTAGTACTCCTACGACCACAACTACTACTACTAATGCACCTAATACTACCATTACTACTACTGCTACTACTGCTGCTACTCTAACTACTACTACTACTTCTACTACTACCACTACAACTACTGCTGATACTACTACAGCTACTACTTCTACTACTACAACAATAACAACTACTACTAATAGAATGGTTGCTACTGCTACTGCTACAACTACTACTACTATTGTCGCTTCTGCTACTATTACTACTACTGCTGCTGCTACTACTACACCAGCGACTACCACTACTACTACTTCTACTACTAATACTACTGTTGTTGCTGCTGCTACTATCGATGCTGCTGCAACTACTGCAACTACGACTACTGTTGTTGTTGTGTTGTTAATACTACTACTACTAGTTCTACCACAATAACAACTACTACAACTGTTACTACTACTACTGCAGCTGCTATTACTGCTGCCACTACTACTACTACTGCTTCTACTACTACAACTATTGGTACCATTGGTACTAGCTTTGCTACTACTACTTCATACCCGTTAGAAGGTTTGGAGCAAAGCGTTAGGAATTACAGCTACTTCTACTACTGCTACTACTACTTCTATTTGTAGTAATACAACAACTACTACTGCTACTACTTCTACTACCTCTACTACTGTTACAACTACTGCTGCTACTACTACTACTATTACTATAGCTACTATTGCCACTACTACTGTTACTACTGCTGCTACTATTGTTGGCTTCTATTGCTACTACTAATAATACTACTACTGCTACTACAGCTACTAATACTTCTACTACTACTACAACAACTGCGATTACAACCGCTCACACTAGTACTACTTCTGCTACTACTACTCCGACTACTACTACTCTAAGTAGTATTATTACTACTACTACTGCTACTGGTGCTAGTATGGCTCCTACTACTACTGCTGTTATTACTGCTGTGATTGCTATTGCTGCTACTTCTATTACTACTGCTGCTATTATTATTACTACTACTACTACTGTTGCTACTACAACTGCTACTACATCTAGAACTTCTACTACTGCTATTTGGGGTACTACTGCAACTACTGCTACAACTACTTATACAATGTCAACTATTGCTACTTTGGGTACTGCTACAACTGCTACCACTACTACATCTAATAGTACTACTCCTACTTCGGGTACTACTACTACTACTTCCACCACCACCAAGACTACTACAACTACTACTTCCATAAATGCTACTTCTACTACTCTGGGTACTGCTACAACTATTACTACTACTACTACTACTACTACTATTTTGGGTACTACTATAACTATTATGACTACTACTACTACTACTACTACAATAACAACAAAAACAACAATAACTACTGCTGTTACTACTACTACTACAACAATAACAACTGCTACTACTGCGATTACTACTACTCCTACTACAATTATTACTATAACTCGTACTGCTACTATACTATTACTACTACTACAACAATGACCACTATTACCATTACTACTACTACTGCAACCACTACAACTACTTCTATTAATTCTAGTAATGCTATTGGTACTACTACTACTACTACTACAACATCTAATACTACTACTACGACAACTGCTATTACTACTACAACTATTTCAACTACTACTAGAGCTACTACTGCTACCGCTACTGCTGTTGCTGCTACTACTACTACTACTATTACTACTGCTGCTTCAAATTCTATTAGTGCAGCTATGGCTAATGCTGCAACAACTTCTAAAACTTTCTACTTCTGCTACTTCGACAGCTATAACTACTACTGCTACTACTACTATGACTACTATGACTACTACCAGTATTACTACTACTACTATTACTACTACTACTACTACTACCACCACCAAAACTACTACTACTACTACAGCTACTACTACTACTGCTGCTGCTGCTACTGCTACTGCTGCTAGAACAGTGGCAACAACAATAGCTACTATGACTTCTACTAATGCTTCTACTACTACTACTACAACTACAATTACACTACTATTGCTAGTACTACTGCTAATACTTCTGCTACTTCTATTACAGCAAGTACTACTGCTATGACTTCCACCATAATTACTACTACTGCCATGGCTACTACCACTACTACTATTACTACTACTATAGCTGCTACCGCTGCTAATAATATTTCTAATACTACTAGTACTATGAGTGCTGCAACTGCTGCTATTACGGGCTAGCACTACTGCAACTATTGCCACTACTACTACTACTACTACCACTACTACTGCTAGTGCTACAACTACTACTAGTGCTACTCAGACTGCTGCTACTACTACTGCTACTCTTCGGACCGCAACTACTACTACTGCTACTACTTTTCCTACGACTACTACCACTACAACTCCTGCCACCACTACTGCTACTACTACTACTACTCCTACTATAGCTACTACTGCTACTACTAGAACTACTACTACACCTATCACTACTACTGCTGCTACTGCGACAGCTACACCTAGTAATACTAATACTAATACTACTCCTACTACTCCTCCTATTACAACAACAACTACTACTGCTACTATTACTACAATAACAACAACTGCTACTACTACCACTGCTGCTACTACTATAAGTACAACTACTGCTATTGCTATTACTACTCTTACTAATGCTTCCACTCTGACTACTACTACGACTGCGACTACTACTAGTATAACTACAATTACTACTGCTACTACTACCCAAACTACTACTACTACTGCTGCTGCTGCTGTTGTTGTAACTTCTACTACAACTGCCACGACTACTACTACTGCTACTTTTCCTACTACTACTGCTACTACTACTACAAGTACTACATAGGCTGCTGCTCCTACTACTATTACAACTACAACAATGACTACTACTACTACTACTACTACTACTACTACTCCTCCTCCTATTACTACTACTACTGCTGTTGCTGCGACTACTACAACTAGTAATATTAATACTAATACTACTCTTACTACTACTCTTATTACAGTAAAAACTACTATTACTGCTATTATAACAACAACACTTACTGCTGCTGCTACTACTACTACTACTACTACAACTACTAGTATTGTTGTTACTACTCTTAGTACTACTTCCATTCCGACTACTACTACTGCTACGACTACTACTAATACAACTATAATTACTACTGCTGCTACTACCCAAACAACTGCAACTACTACTATTACTACAACTGACACGACTACTACTACTACTCACCTACTCCTAATACTCCAACTACAACTTCAACAACAACTGCTACTACTAATATTACTATGACTGTGACTGCTACCAGTACTACTATAATTACTACCACTGCAACTATTACTATTATTACTGCTACAACTACTACTATTACTACTACTACTACTACTCCTAATACTCCAACTACAACGCCCACAACTACTACAACTACTATTACTATGACTGCGACCACTACTATTGGTACTTCTGCTGCCATGCCTATTGCAAGTATGACTACTACTACTACTACTACTCAGCTACTACTTCTGCTGCAACTACTACTACTGCTACTATTACTACTACTACTAATTCTACTACTACTACTGCTGCTGCTACTACTACTACTACTACTACTACTACTATGACTACTACTACTACTACTGCGGCGATAACTATTGTTACTACTTCTACTACCACTACTAACACTACTACTATAGCTACTGCTATTGCTACTACTTGTACTACAACTACTACTCCTACTTCATCTACTACTACTACTACTATTACTACTCCTATGACTACTATTATTGCTACTACTACTATTGCTACAGCTACAACTATGGCTCCTACATCAACTTTTGCTATTGCTGCTATAGTTACCACTACTATTACTGCTACTAATATTACTACCACTACAACTACTACTAATATTACTACTACTACTACTACTACTACTACTACTACTTCTCCTACTCCTACTATTTCTGTTGCTACTACTGCGATTACTGCAACTACTACTATTACTAGTCCTACTACTACCACTACAACTACTGCTATTCCTGCTGCTGCTATGGCTCCTGTTGCTACTACTGCTACTACTACTGTGACTGCTATTGCTACTACGTCTATTACTACTACTACAGCTACAACTCCTATAGCAATGACTATTACTCCTTCTTCTAGTACTACTACTACTACAACTACTAAGACTCCTATAGGTATTGCCGCTACAACTACTACTTCTGCAACCACTACTAATACTACTGCTACTACCACCACTACTACGACTAGTAGTTCTACTACTCCTCCTACTAATACTACTACTCCTATGCCTACTACTACAATGACTACAACAACTACTACTACTACTCCTATGCCTGCTACTACTACTACGACTACTACTACTCCATCTACAACTTCTACTACTTTTATTGTTACTACAATTGCAACAACATCAATAACAACAACTAGTACTACTACTACTACTTCTCCTAGAACTACTACTACTACTACTACTACTACTACTACTTAACCTCCTACTTCTACTACTGCTCCTACTGCTACTTCTACAAATACTGCTACAACTACTACTACTGCTTTTACTACTACTACAACTGCAACTACTACTAGAGCAACTTTCGCTACAACTTCTACTACTTGGACTACTGTTGTTGCTATTGCTGCTACTATAGCAAAAACGACTACAACTACCACAGATAATGCGACTACTACTACTATGGCTACAACTAACACTACTACTTCTCCTGCCACTACTACTACTACTATGACTACCGTTACTATGACTACTACTTGAACCACAACTACTACTACTCCTACTTCTGCAACTACTGCCACTACTACTACTATTACTGTAATTACATCTGCTACTAATACAGCTAAAATGACTATTGCTAATACTGCTACATCAACTGCAACTAGAACTATTGCTACTAATACTTCTACTACCACTACAATTGCTGCTACTACTGCTGCTACTATCAGAACTACTGCTACTACTACTGCTACTACTACTGCTATTATTATTACTACTGCTACTACTGTTACTACTACAACTACTACCACATCTACAACTACTACTACTGCTACTTAGGGTACTACTACTACTACTTTTACAACGACTACTAGTTCTACTTCGGGTACTACTACTGCAACTACTTCTACAACGACTACTACTGCTACTTCGGGTAGTGCTACAACAACTACTACTACTACATCTAATACTACTACTCCTACTTCGGGTACAACTACTACTACTTCCATCACCACCACCATAACTACTACTTCCACAACTACTACTACTACTACTCTGGATACAACTACAACTATTACTACTACTATTACTATTACTTCTACTACTACTAATTCTACTATTACATCTATGACTCATGTTGCAACTACTTCTACAACTACTTCTCCTCCTTCGACTGCTA
>RXID01015195.1:0-24237 GCA_005019695.1 Trichopus zeylanicus subsp. travancoricus
TGAGGTTGGAGAGGTTCCCTAATGAAGGTGGAATGAGCCCCGAGAGCTTGTTTGATGACAACGTTATCCAAGAAAGGTCCAAGTCTGTTCTCAAGAAAGGTGGTATCTCTCCTGTCAAGTTGTTTGAAGATAAATCAAGATGCTGAAGGCCAGAGTTGTTACCTATTGAAGGTGGTATGACACCAAAGAGATTGTTCGCGGATAAATCGAGAGTGTCGAGGGAAGAGCTGTCAGCGATGGTTGGGGGTATATTGCCAGTGAGATGGTTGTCTGATAAGTCCACAAAGAAGAGTGAGTTGCTGCTGCCAAGTCGAGGAGGAATGTGACCTGTGAGCTTGTTGGAGGCGAGATTTAGCGAAATGAGCTTTGGAAGAGAGCCAAAACCGGGTGGTATTTCCCCTCCAAAACTGTTGTTCGTGAGGCTTAGAATTTGAAGTTCCAAGCATTCGCTGAGATTAGACGGTATCTCGCCTTCGAGCTTGTTGTCCCTTAAGCTTAGCTTCTCTAGTTGGGAGCATTGAGATAGTGTTTCAGGGATTCTGCCTTGAAGAGAGTTTGCGCTGAGGTTGAGGTATTGAAGTTGCGAAAGACGGCCTAACTCTCGAGGGATTTCACCCTGGAGTTGGTTTTGTGGCAAATGGAGTCTTCGAAGAAAGGCGAGGTTGGCTATGGACGGGGATATGGTGCCAGTGAGCTCGAGCAATTCGAGGTCTAAGGCCACAACTCGAGGAGGGCGGCCATCACATGTGACGCCAAACCACTGGCAATGGTTGGAAGAATCATTCCTCCATGACCGCAAGGCGCCATGGGGATAGGAAAGTTGGGACTTGAAGGAGAGGAGGGAAAGCTTTTCGGAGTCATCAGCAGAGGAAGAAAGGGGAAGCTGGGAAGTAACGGAGAAGAGAAGGATGAGAGCCAAAAGGTATAGCAAGCTAAAGCTATTGGATTTGGGGATATCCATGGTGAGATGGAGGACACCGGAGCAGCTCTCTATTTAATGATGCTGTGAATGAATCAGAAATGAACAAAATTGATGAGCTGGTGGAAGGCTAAGTTGAGAATATTAGTTTTGATTGTTTTGTCTTTTTTATCGACGACTTGGACTTCATAAGAGTGTGAACGACCCGTGCGATGACTTCTTTTGAGCAGGAAGATGAAAAATGAAATGCAAGCTGCTGTTTCTTTTCTTCCTCTTCATTGGTTTTCTTCTTCTTCATCGGAATGCCAGTAATCAATGGCAGGACTATCAATTTGATTGTATGATTGTGTTTGCAGCAAGACATGGCAGCTCTGCTGCCGGCCTGAGGCTGACACTAGCTCAGGGTAAACTCCAAAACACTTTGACCTATTCAACGCTCTGTGCGTGCCTAATTTCATTTAAAATATTAATTCTTTGTGAAGGTCCAATTATTCGTATTCCCAGCGTTACTGGTCAAGACTTGGACCAAGTGACGTGTGTTGACGCGCTGTAGTCATCCACATCCTAAATTTATGGTTTTTCTCTCGAATTAAATTTTTTTTATTATTTGTTGACTAGATTTGTTATATTATATATTTTAGAAAATCGGATCCATCCTAGTTTTAATTTTCTCGTGATAATAATAAAGCCAAAATTTGAGAGGTGTATTTATAAATATATAAATATTAAATTAGTGATTTAAAATTTTATGGGTGATTTATTTTTAGGATTTATTTGTAATGATAAACCGTTTATTAAGTTTTAAAACCTTTAAAGTTCTTTGTATAACTTTTTATTTGAAAATTAGTAAAATTTTAACTTATTTATAAATAAAAATATTCGAGGAGTCTATTTATAAATTTATAAACATTAAAGTTATAATATAAAATTTTATAGAGAATTTATTTGTAAATATTTGGGAGAAAGAATGAAGAATAAGAAATTAAAAATTTTAAAAGTTCAAATGAAAATTTATAAAGGACAAAAGAGAGATTTTTTGCCAAAATTTTAATTAAATAACAATTAGGAGGTTGTAAATAATATATTTTAAAAGAAATAAATTATAGGTAAATAGTGAAATCACAGGAGATTTTTCATAAATAGAGTAAATCTTGGAAAGTTCTATGTAAAATCACTTAAAATTATTTAATATTTTGTTTTACAATATATTTTTAGTAATTTTTAATATTATTATTTATTAATTAATTATTTTAATATTATAATTAATTTTTTAATAGTTTTTTTAATTATTTAAAATAATACTAAAAGTATTAATGTTATTTATACACGTCAGATTGATTTGGGTTAATTTCAACTAGTTAGAATTGATTTTGGCCAATTGGATGAATTCAGATCGGATTAAATTATAATCTATTTAATTTAATTAAATAGATCAATTCGAATTAAATTGAATCATGACCTGAATCCGATCTGTTTAATAAATAAATCAATTCGAATCAAATTAAATTATTTATTTAAAAATCGGATTATATTTAGATTTAAAAAATTAACTCATTTAATAGATGGATTCAAATCAAATTAACTTATTTAATATAATATTATAAAATTGACTTGATGGAAATTCAACTCGTAAATCTGAATGGCTAGTTCTAACTGATGAAAGAGTGTTTGTGCATAATACTTCAACCCGATGTGAGGAAATTACTATTTGACAATGTCGTGTGATTATCAAATCGAGGCCCATAAATATACAAAACTGCTACGTAGATCTAAACAAAATA
The DNA here is from genome assembly GCA_005019695.1 of Trichopus zeylanicus subsp. travancoricus. Lineage (NCBI taxonomy): Eukaryota > Viridiplantae > Streptophyta > Magnoliopsida > Dioscoreales > Dioscoreaceae > Trichopus > Trichopus zeylanicus. The sequence continues at coordinate 2,701 of RXID01015195.1, forward strand.
ATCCACACAAAATAGCATTAATTAATTGTCACAAGTATATCAGAACATTTCTTTAATTTATACGCCTGACATTGATGGTTGTGGACGCATAACATATTATTCGAATTGATTTTCTTGACAAAATGAGATAAATAGTCGGAAGCAACTCTTTACAGCGATGGTGTGAATGAGTGAGCAAAACAGATGACTTGAAGAAAGTCTTGGATGGAAAAATAAAATTAAGTTTTGTCTTTTGGAAAGACTCGAGTTGAAGGAAAGATCCACGAAATGACATTTTTGGCATGCCAGAGGCTTTGAGCTCGCCTCACTCTATATATAGATTTTAATACAGCTTCATAGGAAGTTCATCTTAAAACAAAGGATTTAGGAATTGAAATCAATGAGAATGTTATGCAAGCCGTCATTCGTTGTCTTCTTCGTCGGTTTCCTCTTGCTAATGGGGCTCTCAGAGGAGGCTTATGTCTCTGGTGACGCCATAGTAGTCCATCAGCAAGCCCAGGGTCCTGGAACCCGCCCAGATCCCTCTCCTCTGGGACAAACCCCTCCTTGGAACTGTACCTGTCCGGGGAACTGCTGCCGTCACCGTAAGATTTGAATTACTATGTGCAGCCCTTGATGCTTATTGTTCTTGACTCGATTCATGTACTAGGGCAATAAATTAATGATCCGAGTGTATCCAAATGAGTGGTAATAAAAAAATGGTTTACTTAGCAATAATATTTTGATTTGATTTTAGAGTTAAGGTTTGCTTAGCAATAATATTTTGATTTGATTTTAAATGATTTTTGCATTTATAACTTATTTACTGTAAAATTTATCCGATTAGAGTTAAGGTTTGCTTAGCAATAATAGCATGATTTTGTATGTCACTTTTTCTAAAATTAAAAATAATCCACACAAAATAGCATTAATTAATTGTCGGAAGCATATGAGAACATTTCTTTAATTTATACTCACAATTTTATATAATCAATATCAGTTTCAACTTGCTAAAATATGTTACAACTATTTAATTTCCAATTCTACCAGCAAATAAACCATTAAAATTATATAATCATAAAATTAAGTTTCAAATAATTATTAAAATTATATAGTCATAAAATTTAATTTAATTAAAATATAATATACATAATTAATTATTTTATCACATTCAAAATTTTAAAAACAAATTTATTTTTTATTCAAAACACATTTTAATATTAAATATCAACTAATTATATTTAACCCAATAATAAAATCACACATAGAATATCTAAGATATGTCAAAAATACATTATTATATTTAACTCCTAGATTACAAATAGAATATTTATGATCAAGTTGGAATACAGAAGCTATTACTTAGTCTATCAATGATAATAGAATCGATTTTTTAAAAATACACAGTAACTTGAGACATTTATTAAAATGCACATAATTTCAATCATAAATATTCAAAACTTGACTTACTACATAATTCAGTAATATCAAAAAGTATTTAAAAAATACAAAATCATAATATTTCCTATTTCTTTAAATAAATCCTCAATATCTCTATTTTCTTATTTTCAAACTATTTTTCCAACTCTCAAATCTTTCCTCTCTTCTATCTCTTTGATTTCTCTCTCTTTCATTGCGTTTGATTTCTTTGATTTCTCTTTCGTTAATTCTCTCACAATTTCTTTGATTTCTCTTTCGTTAATTCTCCTTGTGTTTGATTTTCTTTGATTTTCTTTAATTCTTTCTCTTTCATTGTGTTTGATTTTCTTTGATTTTTCAATCTTTGAATCTCTTTGATTTTTTCTCCTTTATTATGTTTGATTTTTCTTTTATTTGTCTCTCTGATTCTCTTTCTTTCATTTTCTTTGATTTTTCTGTTTTTTAATTCTCTTTGGTTTTCTCTTTTTGACTCGAGTAATTGCATCTTTACGTAAAAGTCCCAATAGTATGTATAATTCTTTTTCTTGGCCAAAAATTTGGCATCCAAATCCCTAGCTTTTCTTAATTATAAACAAAGGCCAAAAACCAAAATTTCTAATAAAAACTCTCAAATTATTTAAAATTATTATAATACTCATAAACAACTTAAAATGAGATCCAGTTAAAAAAAATATTTGGCCCGAGTATCACATTGTTGATTACTATCTTCGACCGCTTCATTTTAGCAAGTTATTTAACAAATAATAAACTCTACTTAATATTTCGTATCTCACAATGACTTTATGTTTTTTCTTCCTTTTGAATTAGAGTACTCCAATTAATTAGTTGAACATCCGTATATATAAGAGGAGATCTTGTATGAGCTTAGATAATATTTTTATTTTTAAAAAAAATCTCCGAGAGATCGCTATGAGAAAATATTACGAAAGATTATTGAGAAGTACAAAAAAGACCCACACACCCGAGAATTGACATACATTTTTTTCTCCTCTTTATTTTTTCACTAAAAAAATTAATTTAAGTAAAATCGAAATAAATTAGCTTTTTACTTATTAAAATGTATTGATTTCGATTTTGAAAAATAAAACTTAAAATATTACTTATTACATAATATTTGAGCAATATATCTAACTATTTATTCTTGTATTTAAAATATTTCTTTGATGCCGACGTTGCCTAGAAATAGACAAAAACAATCATTTGCAGGGGGGACAAGAGTGGAAGTCAAAGACAATGTTGAGTGATATTGGATTGGTAGCTAAACTTAAATGACTCCACCGAACAAGAATGTGGACGATCCACGCTCCACGTGGGAATATCCAAGGCGTTGAAATCAAATGTCCACCCACTAGTCGCAGCGCACAGATTCGGAATGCCATTATCGTAAAATCGACGGTTCATTTGTCAAAGCCCGAGGTTAAGCAGAAACCTCACCAGTTTATTCACTCATGAGAAATACAATCACCATTTTACTTACTCTAAATTGAAGCACCATCCAGATTGGATTTAAGAGATAGATTATTACAAGTTAGGTCACGCGCCTTCCAGTCAACAATAGTCGCTCCGCGTCTCCGCCGACGCAACTTGCGAGGACTGTGACTTGGAACGAAGAAGATGGGGATGCTTCTCCGAATCATCCATCCACTCCGCGTTCTTTTGTTTTTTTCCTTTTCTTTGGATTAATAACAGTCAGCAATGAGTCTAAGTTCAGACTTTCGCTTGATCTATATAAATTGAAGAATGCTTCATGCGTCGTCGGAATTGGGTTTCACGAAGATGACATGCAAGCGATCATTTCTCGTTTTCTTCCTCGGTTTCCTCTTACTAATGTTTCTCTCGTCGGAGGCCCACGAACCTGGTGAGTTCAAAGCACTCGAGCATCCAAGTATTACTGAGTTGTAACCAAATTGCCCAACTGTTGCTCTGATTGTGTCTCTTGATTTTGCAGCAAGCCATGGCGGTTCTGCTCGCAGAGCACCAATACGTCGGATACTTCGGCTGCGGCCGCCAGGCATTAATCCTCGACCCAGACCGGATCCCACTCGTCTGAGGCATACCCCGATTGGTCGTCACTGTGTCTGTCCGGGGACCTGCTGCCGCCGCCGTAAGATCTAAAACGGTTGCCTGTTTGTTCCTCGTGCACTGGAAAAATATTTTTCTTGATTCTGTTGTTGTGCTGGTATGATAAGCCTTCTGAACTGAGAGTATCCACAAGAAATGAAGAGAGGAATGAAGTGAATTGATTGTAATAAGTTCTATGCCTTGTTTAGGATTTTTTTTAAAATTCATCTGGTTGAAGAATTGCAAGATAAATAAAATAATGAAAATTGTCTGATTGATTCCATTTTTATAATTATTTTATAAAATAATTATATTTTTACAAGATATTTAAAGTGATTTTTAGTCGTTTCTCTTTTCTTTTTCTTTTTTTTTTTTTATTTCATGGTATTCTCACTTATAAACCTCTATGCCGAGCGAAATTATCTCAATCCACTTCTCAGTTTCACCTTCAGTCAATCAAATATTTTAAGCATATTATTTTTTCTTATTTTTAAAAGTAAATCAAAATTCAGAGAAAATGAGTTGTTCAACTTCTCTAAACCTCCCTTAGCCCAAAGTTGCGCTTGCCAAATTGGTAGTCAGAATTGAGACAGTGGAAGCGGATCGGACCGGCCCATTCAGGCTCAACCGAGTCCTACAACCAAACTGTCATCTTCTTTCTTCTCAACCAAACTGTCTAAAAGATGACTATTACTCTGAGCATCCGCGTATCAAAGATGGCAAGCAATTCCTTGTCTAATCCATCCCCTCCCTTCTAGCATTTAACATGCTAATCTCCTCAGCCACCGCGGAGGGGGACGGAGGAGGCCTCCCCGTCGGATATGCACCAAACGCCTCCGGCAATGGCACGGTCAAGGAGGATACACTGAACGCCCTTGCACCCTGTGCGTACTTGCTCAAACTTCGAGCAATGAGGTTCCTGACTAAGCAACACCGTCTTTTGAGTCCTTGGTGCGAAAATCAGTTCTTTCAATGTAAAGGATATTTGTGAATGGAACCTAAATTAAGAAAAATATACTAGGAATCAACTTGCAGTCAAGTCATAATTTCAGACTTTTCAAAGTAACAAAAGCAGAAAAGAAATAAATACATTGTTTACTTATAAACAAGTCTGATCCAGAAGTAAGATATGTTTGCCCTCAAGAGGAAAAGCCAAATTGCATGTGTATACAAGTGATAAGATATACCAGAAGAATTTTGCAAAGGGATGAAGCCCGAAAAAAAGGGGTGCTCGCTCAAGCCGGTGGACCAAATAAGACAGTCCAGTCAAAAATCAGTGGATCAGATGAGGTGCATGCTCGACACAGTGGATCAAATAAATTAAGTTCATTGCAAAATGGATGCAACACCACAAATGCCACTCGTACATAAATAGACTGTAATCTAAAAGGATTTCAATTGAACATTAATCAAGTAGAAGATAAAAGAGGTACACATGTTTAGTTTTCAAAGTACCAAATGATGCAAACTCAATGGTTAAGTTTACTAGCTAACCTTCTATTCAAAATCAAAAGCAGTGTGCAGCTATTGACATGGTAAAATCAGACACAAAAATCACAATTACACGTCCCTCATCCACAATATCACTCATAGAAATAACCTGGCTCACATATCACTTTAAACCATGAAACTGTTCCTAAACCATAGCAGTCATTTCATGACATTAGTCACTTTTGGCTATGAGAAACTACCAAACATGAATTAGATTGGAAAGACAGAAGCTGGCACTAGAAAGGAAGAAACTAACCATGGAATGAATTGGATTGAAACTATACACAAATTCAGTCGTCCAGAGATGTTGCGCGCTCAGGACACTAATTTAGACCAACCATGAAATAAGTTTAAACAGTACAGGATAGAATTAGAGAAGAGATGGCAGATGATGAAATAGAAATCATTGAATGTGCTAAAAATTAGTAGCAACAAGCCAGCCTTCAATAATGTACTTTCTAAACAAATTTATATGGAGTAGTAGCATTGAAAATATCTGTATACAATGTATAACTGCCTTATATGCAGAAGATGTGTCCTCTTTGTCGGGCCTCATCTTAGCATCGAGTTCAATTAGCGATCCCTCACATAAATTCATGACAACTACCTAAAGCAGACAGAGAAACAGTTTAAGAAGTATACGTATTACAGAAGATTTGAATTAATATCAACAGTCAGAAAGATATACCTTCAGAGGATGCAATACAACCATTGTCCGAGGTGCAGTTTCATGTAGCTCTTCCCTAATGTGATATTCAAGGCGATCATAACGTATCATGCTACTATCGCTGTTGGATAAAAAAACACAATAAGCCAGAGCATCAAGTAAATTTTATAAGCAACGCATTATGGAAATAATATCTCACAAGTATCAGTGACACAGGACCAAGTTGCCATCTGAAACCGAATGCAGCAAACCATTTCCTTTAAAAAACTAAGAAAGGAAACAACAGTTATTCTGTTGTCTCAGCTAACTTGGCTTTCAGATGAGCTGACGATGAATCAGGTTGACATATGACACAGTCATTCAGAAAATACAAGGCCAATGGCCTTTGCACCACTGAACAATGGATCATATGCTAAATAACATGAACCAACTACGCATCACAAAACATAAACATTTTATGAAAAATTTCAACCTTCTTGTGATTCCTAATCCTCGAATGAAAGCATTGATTGAAGTTGAAGACACTCCACGACGCCGTAATCCAGCTAGCGTCATTAAACGGGGATCATCCCAGCCATCAACCCACCCTTCGGTCACTAAACGGTTCAACTGAAAAGTAATACATGCCAAAACAGAAATTAAATACCAATACATCATGTAAATCAATCAGAAATATGTATAAAGCAGGAAATCAACACACACCTTACGCTTGGACATCACTGTATTTGATATATTTAACCGTGAATATTCCCACACATAAGGCTGGTAGAGGTCCAGTGCAGCTAATAACCAGTAGTATGAAGTGCGACGAATCTCAAATTCAAGTGTACACAGCTTCATATTGACAAGAAAAGTGCATCAGGGCAGGAATAGCAAATTCATAACTAAAACAAGTTGCAATTTTGATTATATTATTTTTGAGTATTGATTGCTATATATACAACAGAATACAAGGATCATCTTAAACAATAAAATTTCATCATGCAAGATTAGATTTATCCTTCAAAAATGCATTAGTAAATGTAACAAAGATTGAGATTGTAAGTGTTCAACAAGCAAATATCATGCAAAATGACAAATCCATAACAATTATGAACTACCCTCAACAGACAAGATGGACAAAGAAGGAACTTACAGAGTGTGTTATGTTTTCAAGAGAATCAACAATGCAATGAGTATAATCATAGCTTGGATATATACACCACTTGTCACCAGCATGTGGATGTGGAGTGAACTGAGTAGCATGTCAAGAATACATGAGAAATGAAGTGATGTATTAAACTAAAACAACATGAATGCTAAAGGATTGACTACTAACCTTTATACGATATGCAATTAAGTCATACATATTTTTGTTGTCACTCTGCATGTCTTGCTTCAGTCGAAGTGTTGCCTTGCCCTCATCAATCATGCCTCTTTTCATTTCATCAAATAATTTCAATGATTCAGCTATTGGGCGATTCCTCCAGGGACTGTTCATCTTCTTTTCTCTGTACTCCTTAATTTCTTCAGGTTGCTGATAAAGAGTAGAATGCAAAGTCAATAGTTGCACTGTAGTCATGGTGTGCATCCCACAATAGTATCTGTTTATTTAGCTTCTATAAATGTGTTTCAAACTATTAGCAGGACTGCAAATTGACCAGGCTGGCACGCGGGGGCGGAACGGCCTCGGCGTCCGCCTCCGCTCCCGCCGCCGGCTCGCCAACGCCCCGGCCTCCGCCTCCTTCTCCGGCACGCGGGGGCGGATTTTTTCAAATAACACCCCGAAATATTAAATTTACAGAAGAGTCCCCGAAATTTTAATTTTTGCAAATAACACCCCGAAGTTAAATTTGTAATTTATAAATATTAAATTTGTAATTATAAATATAAAAAATACTAATGTCTTTTTTGTAAATTTTTATTTAAAATATGATTAAAAATATAGACTTATTTATAAAAAAAATATTGAAGGGGTCTATTTGTAAATGTACAATATGAAACTTGTAATTTTAAAATTAATTTTTAATATTTTTTTCATTTAAAAATAGACCACCTTTAATATTTTTCTCTATAAATATGTCCAAATTTTATTTATTTTATCAATAAATTTTACAAATAAATCATTGAAAGTTTCAAAGATTAAAATTTAAAATTACAAGTTTCATATTATACATTTACAAATAGACCTCTTCAATATTTTTTTTATAAATAAGTCTATATTTTTAATCATATTTTAAATAAAATTTTACAAAAAAGACATTAGTGTTTTTTATATTTATAATTACAAATTTAATATTTATAAATTACAAAATAGACCCACAGATTTTTTTTTTTAAATAATTGTAAAATTATTTTAAAATTAATTTTTAATATTTTTTACATTTAAAAATAGACCACCTTTAATATTTTTCTCTATAAATATGTCCAAATTTTATTTATTTTATCAATAAATTTTACAAATAAGTCATCGTTCAAAGATTAAAATTTAAAATTACAAGTTTCATATTGTACATTTACAAATAAACCCCTTCAATATTTAATTTATAAATAAGTCTATATTTTTAATCATATTTTAAATAAAATTTTACAAAAATGACATTAGTGTTTTTTATATTTATAATTACAAATTTAATATTTATAAATTACAAATTTAACTTCGGGGTGTTATTTGCAAAAATCAAAATTTCGGGGACTTTTCTGTAAATTTGAATATTTCGGGGTGTTATTTGCAAAAATCCCGCCCCCCGCGCGCCGGAGAAGGAGGCGGAGGCCGGGTGCCGGCGTGCCGGCAGCGGGAGCGGAGGCGGACGCCGAGGCCGTTCCGCCTCCGCGTGCCGGGGACGGAGGCCGAGGCCGGCGCGCCGGCACGCGGGCGCGGACGGCCAAGGCCGAGACCGTTCCGCCCCCGCGTGCAGGCGCGCCGGCCTCGGCCTCCGTCCCCGGCACGAGGGGGCGGAACGGCCTCGGCCTCGGCCTCCGCGTGCGGGCGCGCCGGCCTCGGCCTCCGTCCCCGGCACGCGGTGGCGGAACGGCCTCGGCCGTGGCCGTTCGCGCCCGCGTTTCGGCGCGCCTGCGCCCCGGCCTCCGCCTCCGCTCCCGCCCGCCCGGCCTCCGGCTCGGCCCCCGCCGCCTGCCGCAGGCCGGCCGGCCTCCTCCTCCGCTCCCGCCCGCGCGACGGGGTGTTATTTGCAAAAATCCGAATTTTGGAGATTTTTCTATAAATCGGAATAATTTCGGGGGTTTATTTGCAAAAATTCGAATTTCGAGGACTTTTTTGTAAATCGAAGTTCTTTCGGGGTGTTATTTGAAAAATCCGAAATCCGGGGATTAAATATAAAAAAATAAGTTTTTAGGGGTGTATGTGTAAAAATAACGGGGTAAAATCGAAATTTTTGGGTAAAATTTTGATTAAATAACAATCAGGGGGCTGTGGGTAAATACGGGCGAATTTGAGGGGTGGGGGTAATTACGGAAATTACGGGGGGTTAGCGGTAATTATCCTAAATTACGGGGGTCACTGGTAATTATCCCTTAAAAAAATTTTATTATTTGCTGACTAGATTTGTTATATTATATATTTTAGAAAATCGGATCCATCCTAGTTTTAATTTTCTCGTGATAATAATAAAGCCAAAATTTGAGAGGTGTATTTATAGATATATAAATATTAAATTAGTGATTTAAAATTTTATGGGTGATTTATTTTTAGGATTTATTTGTAATGATAAATCGTCTATCAAGTTTTAAAATCTTCAGGGTTCTTTATATAAATTTTTATTTGAAAATTAGTAAAATTTTAATTTATTTATAAATAAAAATATTCAAAAAAGTCTATTTAAAAATTTATAAATATTAAAGTTATAATGTAAAATTTTATAGAGAATTTATTTGTAAATATTTGGGAGAAAGAGTGGAGAATAAAAAGTTAAAAATATTGAAAGTTTAAATGAAAATTTATAAAGAACAAAAGAGAGATTTTTTGCCAAAATTTTAATTAAATAACAATTAGAAGGTTGTAAATAATATATTTTTAAAAAAAGGAATTATAGATAAATAGTGAAATCACATGAGATTTTTCATAAATAGAGTAAATCTTGAAAAGTTGTATGTAAAATCACTTAAAATTATTTAATATTTTTTTTACAATATATTTTTAGTAATTTTCAATATTATTATTTATATATTAAGTATTTTATTATTACAATTAATTTTTTGATAGTTTTTTACTTTAATTATTTAAAATAATATTAAAATTATTAATGTTATTTATACATGTAGGATTGATTTGGGTTAATTTCAACTAGCTAGAGTTGATTTTGGCCAATTGGATAAATTCAGATCAGATTAAATTATAATCTATTTAATTTAATTAAATAGATCAATTCGAATTAAATTGAGTCATGACCTAAATCCGATCTGTTTAATAAAAAAATCAATTCGAATCAAATTAAATTATTTATTAAAAATCGGATCAGATTTAGATTTAAAAAATTAACTCATTTAATAGATGGATTCAAATCAAATTAACTTATTTAATATAATATTATAAAATTGACTGGATGGAAATTCAACTCGTAAATCCGAATGGCTAGTTCTAACTGATGAAAGAGTGTTTGTTTGTCATGCTCCAACTCGATGTGAGGGAATTACTATTTGACAAAACTGCTACGATTAACAAATCCAGGCACATAAATATACAAAACTGCTACGAATATCTAAACAAGATAATCCACACAAAATAGCATTAATTAGTTGTCAGAAGTATATGAGAACATTTCTTTAATTTATACTCACAATTTTATATAATCAATATCAGTTTTAACTTGCTAAAATATGTTACAACTATTTAATTTCCAATTCTACAAGCAAATAAACCATTCACATTAATATATATATATAAGTCTCAAAATTAAGTTTCAAATAATTATTAAAATTATATAATCATAAAATTTAATTTAATTAAAATATAATATACATAATTAATTATTTAATCACATTCAAAATTTTTAAAACAAATTTATTTTTTATTCAAAACACATTTTAATATTAAATATCAACCATTTATATTTAACCCAATAATAAAATTACATATAGAACATCTAAGATATGTCAAAAATATATTATTATATTTAACTCGTATGACTAGATTACAATATAGAATATTTATTATTAAGTTGGAATACTGAAGCTATTACTTAGTCTATCAATGATAACAGAATTGATTTTTTAAAAATAAACAGTAACTTGAGACATTTATTAAAATACACATAATCTCAATCATAAATATTCAAAACTTGACTTACTACATAATTCAATAATATCAAAAAAAATATTTAAAAAATGCAAAATCATAATATTTCCTATTTCTTTAAATAAATCCTCAATATCTCTATTTTCATATTTCTCAAACTATTTTTCCAACTCTAAAAATTTTCCTCTCTTCTATCTATTTGATTTCTCTCTCTTTCATTGCGTTCGATTTCTTTGATTTCTCTTTCGTTGATTCTCCCTGTCATTGTGTTAGATTTTCTTTGATTCTCTTTAATTCTTTCTCTTTCATTGTGTTTGATTTTCTTTGATTTTTCAATCTTTGAATCTCTTTGATTTTTTTCTCCTTTATTATATTTGATTTTTCTTTTATTTGTCTCTCTAATTCTCTTTCTTTTATTTTCTTTTATTTTCTTTGATTTCTCTCTTTCTTAATTCTCTTTGGTTTTCTGTCTTTGACTCGAGTAATTGCATCTTTATGTAAAAGTCCCAATAGTATGTATAATTCTTTTTCTTGGCCAAAAATTTTGCATCTAAATCCCTCGATTTCCGCAATTATAAGCAAAGGCCAAAAACCAAAATTTCTCATAAAAACTCTCAAATTATTCAAAATTATGATAATACTCATAAACAACTTAAAATGAGATCCAATTAAAAAAAATATTTGGCCCAAGTATCAGATTGTTGATTGCTATTTTTAACCACTCTATTTTAACAAGTTATTTAATAAATGATAAATTTCACTTGATATTTCGTATTTTAATGATAATGACTTTATATTTTTTTTCTTCCTTTTGAATTAGAGTACTCCAATTAATTAGTTGAACATCCGTATCTATAAAAAAAATAATTTATAATTCTTTTATTTGTCTTTCCAATTCTCTTTCTTTTATTTTCTTTCATTTTCTTTGATTTCTCTCTATTTTAATCCTCTTTGGTTTCCCTTTCTGACTCCAATATAAGTCTCAAAATTAAGTTTCAAATAATTATTAAAATTATATAATCATAAAATTTAATTTAATTAAAATATAATATACATAATTAATTATTTAATCACATTCAAACTTTTTAAAACATATTTATTTTTTATTCAAAACACATTTTAATATTAAATATCAACTATTTATATTTAACCCAATAATAAAATTACATATAGAACATCTAAGATACGTCAAAAATATATTATTATATTTAACTCGTATGACTAGATTACAATATAGAATATTTATTATTAAGTTGGAATACTGAAGCTATTGCTTAGTCTATCAATGACAACATAACTGATTTTTTAAAAATAAACAGTAATTTGAGACATTTATTAAAATACACATAATCTCAATCATAAATATTCAAAACTTGACTTACTACATAATTCAATAATATCAAAAAATGTTTAAAAAATGCAAAATCATAATATTTCCTATTTCTTTAAATAAATCCTCAATATCTCTATTTTCATATTTCTCAAACTTATTTTCCAACTCTCAAAATTTTCCTCTCTTCTATCTATTTGATTTCTCTCTCTTTCATTGCGTTTGATTTCTTTGATTTCTCTTTCGTTGATTCTCCCTGTCATTGTGTTAGATTTTCTTTGATTCTCTTTAATTCTTTCGCTTTCATTGTGTTTGATTTTCTTTGATTTTTCAATCTTTGATTCACTTTGATTTTTTTTTCTCTTTTATTATGTTTGATTTTTCTTTTATTTGTCTCTCAGATTTTCTTTCTTTTATTTTCTTTCATTTTCTCCATTAATTGCATCTTTACGTAAATGTCCCAATAGTATGTATAATTCTTTTTCTTAGCCAAAAATTTTTGGCATGCCTGAGGCTTTGAGCTGAAGGAAAGATCCACGAAATGACATTTTTGGCATGCCAGAGGCTTTGAGCTCGCCTCACTCTATATATAGATTTTAATACAGCTTCATAGGAAGTTCATCTTAAAACAAAGGATTTAGGAATTGAAATCAATGAGAATGTTATGCAAGCCGTCATTCGTTGTCTTCTTCGTCGGTTTCCTCTTGCTAATGGGGCTCTTAGTAGTCCATCCGGAGTGCTATGATCCCCCACCCCGCCCAGATCCCTCTCCTCTGGGACAACCCCCTTCTTGGAACTGTACCTGTCCGGGGAACTGCTGCCGTCGTCGTCGTAAGATTTGAATTACTATGTATTGTCATTGATGCTTATTGTTCTTGACTCCATTCTCGTACTAGTGCAATAAATTGATGATCTGAGTGTATGCAAACTAGTGGTGATAAAAAAAATGGAACCTAAACTTCTGGTTGTGGACGCATACATATTATTCGAATTGGTTTTCTCGACAGAATGAGATAAATAGTGGGAAGCAGCTGCTTATAGCGATGGTGTAAATGAGTGAACAAAACAGATGACTTGAAGCAAGTCTTGGACAGAAAAAAAACGAGTTTTGTCTTTTGGAACGACTTGACTTGAAGGAAAGATCTTCCGATTTGACTTTATTGTCCGTATTCCTTATTTTTATCCGTATTTCTTATTTTTATATTTTTTAAATGACATATTTTGTATGAAAAATTTATAATTACATTATATTTAAATTAATAAATTTTTATAATATTTTTAATTTGAGGATTATTATTCACTTAATAAAAATAAAATGAATAGTCTCGAAAAAAATTAATAAAATAATATTAATGTATCTATAATTTTTTCTCAAATACAAAATAGCATGATTTTGTATGTCACTTTTTTTAAAATAAAAAATTTTGTTTTATATTTAATTGAAATGAACCTATTTTCTTTCTTTTTTTCTCAGAATTTTCTGTAGAAATAGAAATATAAAAATTAAGAGAAAAAAATAAACAAATAATTTATAACTAAACAGAATTTACTGTGGTCAATACGCCTGATGTTGATGGCTGTGGATGCATAACTTAACGATTCAAAATGGTTGTTTACAGCGATGGTGTGAATGGGTGAACAAAAAGGATGACTCGGAGGAAGTCAAGCTGACGATTTGAGTCGAAGGAAGGATCCATTGAATTACTCTGATGGGATGCCTGAGCTTACCTCACTCGATATATAGATCTAAGAGTTGGAACCAACGAGAATGGTAATAAAATGGAACCGCGGGACAACCGGTCGTTTCTCGTCTTCTCCATCGGGTTCCTCCTGCTAATGGGGCTCTCGACAGGGTCCCGATGCCCAGGTGAGAAGGTGTTTCTTCAACCTCCGTTCCACAAATTACTAATAACCAAATTGTCGAATCTTTCTCCGATCGATTGCATCACTTGTTGTTTTTTGCAGCAATCTACTGCAGCTTCGCACGTAGAATAAGAGAAGACAACCCCAACCCGGGACCAGGAACCGGACCCTCTCCAATTCATCAACCGCCGAGCACAGGGCCAAGCGGCTGCCCGGGGAAAGGCTGCCGTGTGCCACCACCGTAAGAGCCCATATTATTTCTTGGAAAATTGATGTCATCTCAAGACATTCTCTGTGTCTTGCTGATATGTTATTGGTAATAAATTAGCATTTGGTGGAAGGGGCCTGAACCCAAAAAATTCAGCACGACAAAGTCTTTGTTGTACTTTTTATTCTTGTATCGCCCTTGGTTGCGAGCTGTGTATCCTTGCTGTGAACAATACGAAATAAGGAAATGACATTGTATATGATTTAATTAGTTAATTCGACTTGAATTTAACTCGGATTAAATGAGGTCAATTTTGTTATGATCGAGTTCAGATTATAATCGGGTTGATCCTATTATGATCCAAAAAAATTTGGATATCGTAATCGAATCAATCTGTATAACTCATTTTACGACTCGACTAATATATTTATTTATCAAATCATAAATAGGTCAGGTCGAGTCGGGTCAATTAGACTTGATAATTTAGATTTACACATTGGATCAAACCTATAGTATTATATTAAACGGGTCAATCCGAACTTGACCCATTTTTCAAATGGATAATTTGACCCGATCCGAATTAACTTATTTATTAAACGAGTCCGATTAGGGTCATGATCCAATTTGACTCAAATTAACTTATTTAATTAAATGGATCATAATTTAATCTAACTTGAATTATTAGGAATAATTACCTATAACCCCTATAATTAGCCTTAATTACCTACAATCCCCCGTAATTTCCGGAATTACCCACACCCCTCATTTTCAAAAATATTTACCTACACCCTCTTGATTGTTATTTAATCAAAATTTTTTCAAAAAATTCTGATTTTACCCTCGGTTATTTTTACAATTAAACCCCTAAAAACTTATTTTTTATATTTAACGACCCGAAATTCGGTTTTTTGCAAATAATACCCCTAAATTATTTCGATTTACAGAAAAAGGCCCCGAAATTCGGTTTTTTGCAAATAACACCCCGAAATTATTTCGATTTACAGAAAAGTCCCCAAATTTGACGGTGGCGAGAGTGGCGATGCCGGAGGCCGGCGGAGGGAGTGGAGGCGGAGGCCGGCGCGCCGGCGTACCGGCACTCGTGTGCGGACGGCCTCGGCATGCGGGACGGACGTCGAGGCCGGCCTCGGCAGGCGGGCGCAGAGTCCGCGCCTGCGTGCCGGCGCGCCGGCCTTGGCCTCCGTCCCCAGCCTCCGTCCCCGGCACGCGGGGGCGGAACGGCCTCAGCCTTGGCCATCCGGGCCTGCGCGCCGGCGCGCCGGCCTCGGCCTCCGTCTTGCGTGCCGAGGCCGTCCGTACCCGCGTGCCGGGGAATTTATTTGTAAATGTACAATATGAAAGTTGTAATTTTAAATTTTAAGTTTTGAAACCTTCAATGACTTATTTGTAAAATTTACTTATAAAATAAAAAAAATTTGGACTTATTTATAAATAAAAATATTAAAGGTGGTTTATTTTTAAATATAAAAATAGAAAACTTGTAATTTTAAATTTTAAATTTTAAAACTTTCACCGTCTTTTTTGTGAAATTTAATATTAAAAATGATTAAAATATTGACTTATTTAAAAAAAAAATAAGAGATCTATTTGTAAATGTACAACATGAAAATTGTAATTTTAAATTTTAAGTTTTGAAACTTTCAATGACTTATTTGTAAAATTTATTTATAAAATAAAAAAAATTTGTGACTTATTTATAAATAAAAATATTAAAGGTGGTCTATTTTTAAATGTAAAAATAGTAAACTTATAATTTTAAATTTTAAAATTTAAAACTTTCACTGTCTTTTTTATGAAATTTAATATTAAAAATAATTAAAATATTGACTTATTTATAAAAAAAATCAAAGGATCTATTTGTAAATGTACAACATAAAAGTTGTAATTTTAAATTTTAAGTTTTGAAATATTCAATGACTTATTTGTAAAATTTACTTATAAAATAAAAAAATTTGGACTTATTTATAAATGAAAATATTAAAGGTGGTCTATTTTTAAATGTAAAAATAGTAAACTTATAATTTTAAATTTTAAATTTTAAAACTTTTACTATCTTTTTTGTGAAATTTAATATTAAAAATGATTAAAATATTGACTTTTTTATAAAAAAAAAATCAAGGGATCTATTTGTAAATGTACAATATGAAACTTGTAATTTTAAATTTTAAGTTTTGAAACAACTAAAGAAAGAGTACGGAGAGAAATCACACCAGATCGAGATCTCCCACCAAAAGGACAAACCCTATTTGTGTAAAACTTGCAGTTTGCTAGAACAATATAGCCTAATCAGTAATCAAATAGCAATATCAGCTTGAAAGTTCAAGACACAAAGCAATATCACAAGTTCTGCAATTATCCAACAAAAGGAAACCTTCCATTATTCAACCAAAAAAAGAAACATTCCATTATTCCTTATAAACCAAAATTTGAAGAACATTAATGAAATAAGTGTCTCAAATAACACCCCTTATTTCTCATTCAACAAAAGAGAGGTGGATGATCAAAGATATGACTGTTCCTCCTGAGTCGCCAATCCAAAACCTTGCCATCTAACTCTCCCCAGTCTATCTAGCAGAAATATGTACTTGCAAACAGAATGCACCCATAGTTATGGTAACCAAGCAACATGACATCATTATCATTTTTGAGAAGACAGGTTACCCAATCAAAATTGATCCTAGGGATCTGACGAACTTCCTGCAAAAAAACACAGTGAGATTTATTAATGTATTGTTTCAAAATCACATAAAATAAGAAAAAATTTGTTAATTTTTTAAAAGAAAAATTCACATGATAAATGCATACTAAAATTTGAAGTCATTACGGTAGACCTTCCTCTTCCTCTTCCCCTGTCATGTCCTCCAACATATTGGTTTTCCACTGATTGTTGATTGCTGCTAAATCCAGAAACTTCAATTTGTTGTTGTAGTCCAAGAGGCTCTTTACATGCTCTCTTGTTGTATCCCACCTGACCACATCTACTGCAAGTATAAATTGCTCTACTTGATATTTTCATTGGATCTTTAATCCTTTTCTTCTTAGGCCTACTAGGTTGTCTCCTTGAACGTGGAGGAAGTACTTGCAGAGCATTTGGCACAGACACCCAAAGTTGCTTGCTTGGCAATGGAGTGACAGGAACATCATATACTCTTTTGTATGTCTCCAGAGTGTAGTAGTCATCAATAAAATCAATAGAATCAAGCCGAACATCAAGGAGAGCAACAATACCATGAACGCAAGACACTTCTGTCAGCTGCCACTGCCTACAGTCACAAATCCTCTGCCTTATATCCACAATCCATCGGCCTCCAGGATCACTGACCTCTGAAATATCATCAGAAGACCTCCAAATACGGTAATCGCCCCGTGCCTGTGAAACTTTCCTAATAAAAGCTTCTATTCTTGGCACTAGCTTTCCAGACCAGTGGGATCCTTCATTTTTTCTTGTGGCAAATTTTACCATTATCTTCTGTCTGATGAAATCAAGTAATTTAAGAAAGGGAAGCTTCCTGCTATCCTGAATAAAACTATTAAATGACTCAGAAATATTGTTAGTCACATAATGACATTTCACTGAATGATTAAAGTGACTTCTACTCCATGCAAAATTATTTATTTCTTTCATGTACTGACAAGCTGGTATGGATAGCTGTTTAATCCTCTCCATGTACTTCATGAATTCAGTAGGCAAAAATGTATTCGAAGCATTAAAAATCAAATTTTCTAACCTTTTCCCAGGGTAGGATCTTTTGAAGTTTGCAATCACATACTTTATACAAGCTCTATGCTCAGTATATGGGAAAATATTCTTCACAGCATCAGAAAGACCCTTTTGTCTATCTGAAATAATATCAAAGCTATTCAAATTTTCAATAACTCGTTGCAAGTTATGTAGAAACCATAACCAATATTGGTATATTTCTGCTTCTGCAACTGTAAATACAACTGGAACTAGGTTATTCTCTCCATCAATTCCATAAGCTGAAAGCAATGTGCCTTTATATTTTCCTTTCAAGAAGCATCCATCAACTCCTAGTATAGGTCTGCATCCAGTAAGAAGAGCTCTCCTACAAGCATGTAGTGACATAAAACATCTTTAGAAAGACATATTTGGACACTGAGTAATGTGCACAATATTACCAGGATGTCTTCTCTTCAACTCTGGTTTCAGCGAATGAAACAAATTAAAAGATTCTTCTTCATTGCCATGAATAATCCTGTAAGTATAATCTTTTTCCCTTTATGCCTGCATATAAGTCAGTTTGAGACTGTATTTCTTATTCATCATATTCTGTATTTGCTCAACTGTGTTTTGCTTGCAACACACATCTAATACAAAACTTGATTGCTTACCCATTCAGCACTTGCCATTTTGTTTTCAGAAGTATTGACAGTAATACAAGTATGAACTGGTTCCATTTTCCTTATCTGAAAACCTGAACCATCAGATCTCTCTGAAGCATGAAGCCTCCATCAGTAATTCGTAGAAACACATCTGACTGTTACTCTGTTATGATCATTCTTCACAAATAAAGACTGAAATTTGTGCACAATACAGTACTGTCTAAGAGCCAATATGAATGCATGTACATCTTCAAATATGTCTCCTATTTTCAAAATATTGTCATTCAAATTATCTTCAAGTAAATGTAATAAATCATCTTCCGCTTTGTCTTCTACTCCCTCTTCTTGGCCTTATCTTATATTTTTTTACTCCTGCTCAGCAACTGACTCATCATTATCATCTTCCTCCTCCTCATCTTCATCATCGTCAGAAGAATACATCAAACTGTGAAAACTAGAATCAAAAGGACAATCATCTAAATTTGAATCAATATTTTCATCTCTTTGCACACTGTGATACACAGAAGATTCTCCTGTCAAAGGAGTCAGCCTTGGTGCAGACACCGCTGATAAAGAATCGCCTATGTCCTCCATTGATATATAGATATTGCTTTGCTTCAAGTCTTGAATTACTGTCCATATTGCTTCTAGCTGAATTTCATTGTTGATTGACATATAAATTGGATGACTGCTATTTGGATATAAATCCTTGATCACAAGTAACTCATTTATTCTTGCTTCGACCAATTTACAGGTTTCAGTCCATAATTCTGCAAATGCGTATTTTTTTGTATCAACCAGTAAAGACTTCTGTCTACCAAATACATATTATTTTCTTTAAGTATATTCCACTTCCTTCCAATATCCTCCATAACGGAGCACTAATCGTACCAGATTCTTCGAATCAGTCATATGTAAATACACAATATCAAAAATTAGATATAAAAAACAGATAGAAGGATTATAGCAGGTGACTGGGGGGGGGGGGGTGGGGTGGGTGTGTCCGAGGCACAGGACAGGAGGTGAGGTGAGGGCGAGGGCGGGGGAGTGGTCCATTTGGTGGGGGGGTCGTTTGAGGCAGTGGGCAAAAGGGGGAGGGGTGGGGGTGTCGGAGGCCATTTGGGGCAGGGCGAGGACGGGAGTGGTGGGTGGGTCCGAGGCCGTCGAGCGGGGAGGGGGTCCGAGGCCGTGGGCGGGGAGAGGGGTGTCGGAGGCCGTCTGGGAGCGGGGGCGGGGGCAGGAGTGATGGGTGGGTTCGAGGCCGTCGAGCGGGGAGCGGGTCCGAGGCCGTTGGCGGGGAGCGGGTTCGAGGCTGTGTGGCCAGGAGCGGGTCCGAGGCCGTCGGCCAGGGAGGGGGTCCGAGGCCGTCCGGCGGCGGGCAGCTCGCAGACGCCGGCTCCAGGGTGCGCGGCGCGGACGGCCGAAACCACCCGGCCTCCGGCGTCCGTGCCAGGGCGCCATCACACGCAGATGTTCACCACCTGGCCTTCTTCCGCTGGGCGTCCTCACCAGCCTCGGGCGCGAAGGAAAGGGGGGGTTCGGGAGGAGGTGGTGGCTTACCGAGGACGAAGGAGGGCAACAGCGACGGGACGGCGGTGTTACCGCCAGCGGGGCAGTGAGGCGTGAGTGCAGAGCAGGGGGCTGAGGACGAAGGACAGAGCAGCGACAGCGACGGCGTGGGGGGCGCGGCGCAAAGCAGCAACGGCGTGGGGGGCGCAGGGGACGGCGATCTCCTCGCCGGCGGGGCAGCGACGGCAACAACTGCGTAGGGAGCGGCAGAGCGGCGGCGGCGGTGGCAACTTTCGATTTAGGGCTACAGTGAAGGAAGAGAGAGCTTTATAAGAAAATTTTGGGACTTTTTTTATAATTCGGAATAATTTGGGGTGTTATTTGCAAAAATTCGAATTTCGGGGATTTTTCTATCAATCTGAATAATTTCTGGGTGTTATTTGCAAAAATTCAAATTTCAGGGATTTTTCTGTAAATCAGAATAATTTCGGGGTGTTATTTGCAAAAATCCAAATTTCAGGGTATTTTTCTGTAAATCAGAATAATTTTGGGGTGTTATTTGCAAAAAACCAAATTTCGAGGCGTTAAATATAAAAAATAAGTTTTTAGGGGTTTAATTGTAAAAATAACCGAGGATAAAATTAGAATTTTTTAAAAAAATTTTGATTAAATAACAATTAGGGGGTGTGGGTAAATATTTTCGAAAATGGAGGGCGTGAGTAATTCCGAAAATTACAGGGGTTGTAGGTAATTAAGACTAATTAAAGGGGATTATAGGTAATTATTCCTTATTTTTATTTACTTTAATAAGCTTGAATTGGTCCAAATTCACCTAAATCGATTTGATATATTTAATTAACATAATAATTTTAATGTATTTCAAATAATTAAAATAATAATATTATTAAAAACTAATAATAATAATAAATAAATATTTTATAAATAAATATTTTTAAAAATTACTTAAATTTTTTTAAAAAAATCTTAAATAATTTTAATCAGCTTAATTAGTAATCGAGTCAATCCAATTACAACTTAAATTTGATTATAATAAATCTGAATTCCCTTAATTCAAATCAAGTTCGGATCAGATTCATAGACAGCGTTATATATTGTGAGATTTAGGATCAACCTACTTATCAATTAAGCCAATTAAAATTAGAAATTTTTACATGCAACCCTAAAATTTACTCTATTTGTGAAAAACTCCCAGTAATTTTATTATTTATCTATAACTCTTTCTTTTGAAATTTATTCCTTATAACCCGCTAATTATCATTTAATTAAAATTTTGATAAAAATTTTCTCTTTTTTCCTTTGTAAGTTTTAGTTTAAAACTTCAAAATTTTTAACTTCTCATCCTCCACTCATCTTTTCAAATATTTACAAAAAAA